>JAGFNQ010003119.1:295121-376963 GCA_024364735.1 Boesenbergia rotunda
ACCTCCCGACTTGAGATACAAGCGCCGACGACGTCCCTCTGCTCCGAGATAAATATTCTTCACCGGACGTCGGTAACGAAGAACTGTTTTCTTTCAGTTTACTATACTACTATTGTAATCAATCTTTGTAAACTGTTTTTGCGCCTCATATAGAATTGCCCAAAGTAAACGGTCAACGACCGTGGGCCTTGGAGTAGGAGTCGACCTAGGCTCCGAACCAAGTAAAACTACCTGTGTTCGTGTGTTGTGTTTTAATTTCCGCTGTGCAATTTCTCTATCTCTAAATCCGAACGATTTACGATATTCACCCCCCCTCTATCGTATTCTCTCAATCCAACAAGTGGTATCAGAGCGGGGTAACTCAAACTTGGTGCAACCACCAATTTGAGAGTCTTTTCGGATTTTGCAAAATAATTTTATTTTTTTTAATCTTTTTCGTGATCGAGGTTGGTGCAACACCACTCAATCTCATTCGCTCCTTATTTCACATAAATAATATCTGTAGGTGTATTTAAAATATTTTCAATTCTCATTTTTTCATGATAAGTCAGAATTGATAAAACGATCAATTTTCAAAAATTTGTCATAAACTTTTTTATTATTATTTTAATATTTTTCTCGAAATTCGTGCTACCTTAATTTAAGCAAAATATTTCCCAAACATTTAATTCCTACTGTTTCATCATTAATCAGAATTGACAAAATCAACATTTTCAAAAATTTATCATAAATTGTTTTAATTGTTATTTCGCCTCGAAATTCGTGCAACATTTATTTTGGGCTATTTTTCCCTTCTCCCGCACTATTAATCCAAGACCAAGTCTTGGTACATTTCTGTTATTTCTTTTTTTTATGCAAGGTATAAATTAAATGGCCAACCAAGAGTGGAACAGTGCACGTCCACCGCTATTCTCCGCCAAGAACTTCATTTTTTGGAGAAGTCAAATGGAGTCCCTTCTGAAGGCCCACATGGACTTATGGCGGATCATCCAAACGGGATTCTCTTTTCCCGTAGAAGATGAGTCATCAATCGAGTGGGATAAATTGGATGAACACACCCTCAATCAAATCGAGACCGATGCAAGGGCAACTGCAATCCTACAATGTGGCCTAACCAAGGAGCAACTCGAGCTAGTAGGTCCATGCAGATGTGCTAGAGAAATCTGGAAAAAATTGGTTAACCTTCATCAAGACATCTCAGATGAAGAAGAAGATCAGGTAAATTATCTTGCCCTTTCAGTCCAAGCACAAACAGCCAAGTCAGAGTCTGAACCCGAATCCAAAATCGAACCAGAATTAGACGACGAATTGACTGAGACGGTAACCGATTTCGAATTCTTTTCAAAATTAGAATTAAATAATCAAATGGTCGAGGAAGGTGTAAATTTTATTGCAGGGAAAACTCCTAAAGAACCACCAAAGAAGGAGCTTCAACCAGTACCCGAGTCTGACTCAGACACAGAATTAGAAGATGAGCCTAGATCCGAGGCGGCAAGAATCAAGGGGGAGATTCCCAATAAAGAACCAAAAGGTAAAAGTGTAAATTCAAATTTTAATCATGTAATTTGTTACACATGCAGGGAGAGAGGGCACTACCAAAGTGAGTGTCCTACTCGTAAGATTCGAACGACACCATCGACGGCGACAAAGGAATCAGTTCCAAAAGCACGAAAGGACAAAAGTCGCATTCAATGCTTCAAGTGCCAGGAGTTCGGGCATTACAAAAGTGAATGCACAGATAAAAGGGCTACCAAGAATGCCGGACAAACAATCAACAAAGGTGAATTTACAGTATTTGAAAATCCGTTATTTACCTTGAATAATGTGATTGATTCATGTAACTTAATTAAAGCAAATTTCAGAAAATTGAAACAAGAAAATGAAACCCTAAAACATAAGGTCAATAAGTTAGAAAATTTAATTCATAATATTGCTGATTTCGAAAATCCAGAGTATTACTCCAATTGTGACCTTACTTAGACAATTGTTTATTTTAATTATGTGTTTCTTTTTATTTTTTTTGCTTAGAATTAGGATTGGTTAGTATAAGGACTAAATCAGTTAATTGAAATTTGAACAACATAGTATTGGGTGGAGGTGAGATGATAGTACGTTAGGGAAGCCATCTTAGCGGAACTAGCCGAAGCTACCGATCCAAGACCCAAACTAGTTAGACCAGAATTTTTTAAAAAGTAATTTTGAAAATGAAATTTCAGTAAAAGGCTTTGTCAAGGAAAGGATTGATGATCCAATAAGGCTACGGCCAAAAAAGGTCTAGTGCCTCGCCAAGACCTGGAAGCCAATTTTTGAAATTCAAATTCAAGTTACTTCTTGTCAAATTCAAATCTAACACAAATTTCAATTGATCGTTATTTAAACACTCTTTTTCAAAATAAATTCAAAACTAATTGCTTTACAAAATTAATTTAACTTTTTCAAAATTAATCATGATTTTTCAAAATAACTTCTTATTTCTACTAAAATTTGTGTCATAAAACCCATAAGGTTAACATGCTTGATCACGTAGAACTGGGTGAGACATCTAGGACCTAAAAGCATAATTCACTATCCTTTTAAATAAAAAGGTGTGCAAAAGTTATTCAAAATTATCTCTATTTTAATTTAGTTTACTGTACCCTATTTTTTAAAAATAGTGAATTTCATGTTAAATATCACAATAGACACATTTTAGATAGAATCTAAGGCTTGTTTGATTTAGATATTAATCAGTCAAACTTAGTAAACTGAGTTAACCTTGGTCAACATAGTCAAACTCTAGTCAACCTGGTCAACACTGAAGTCCCTTAAGGAACTTAGATAAAAGACAGACTGTGTCGGATACAGGGGGAGTTCTTCTTAATCTTTTTTGATTTTTCAAAAACCTTATGCTCTAAAACTTATTATCATCTCAAAATAAGGTTTTCAAAAGTTGATTCAAAAAAAACCCTCATATATTACTATCTCTTTGAAAAATTATCATCATGATTTTCGAAAACTGTGTTATCATTCCAAGTTGTGTTTTCAAAAATTTATCTCCTCGAAAATTTATCATACTCAGAAGATTATTCAAAATGATTCTTTTGATTTTAATAAACCCTAAAGACACAGAGGAAGGTCCACTTCATGATCTACAAGGACTCCTAGGATGTGTCAAATTTAGGGGGAGTTTGAGTCAAAAGAAGAATTTCTGAAATGTTTTTTTTGGTAATTATTTGTTTTGAAGTTATTAGATAATTCTTATAATTTAAATCAAACCTTAAAACTCAGAGGAAGACCGCTTGTAGTCAACAAGCTTCCTAGGACTGGGTCATGTTTAGGGGGAGATCAAATTGAAAGAATTATTGAATATTTTTAAAATTATATGTTTTCATGCACTACACGTTTAAAATTCTTTTGAAAATTTAAATAATTTTTCTTTCAAAAACTATTATTTTATCTTTCAAAATTCTTGTGGCTTATGAAATTATTTTTGAAATAATATTTACTTGGGTTGGAGAAATTTTCAGGACACTTAGGAAAATGTCCTTGTAGTTAACAAGGTTTCCTAGGATTGTGTCAGACTGAAAAAGAAATCTAGTCAAGTAAAATATTATGTTTTCAAAATGCATAATACTTTTCAAAAATATTTATATTTTTCAATGTCTAATAGTTTTCAAAAATAGTACTTAGACCTTCCAAAAAGGCTCAATCTGTTTTTTTCAAAAGTACTTACATATTTTTTTTTTCAAAAATGTATATTTTCTTCAAAAGTACTTCTATTTTTCAAAATGTAATGTTTTCAAAAAGGTACTAATACTTTTCTAAGGCAATAGTATTCTAAGTACGTGAATTTTCTAAAGATTTGCCTATAAATACAAAATCTTTTTTTTAAAGTTGCACAATACCTTTCAAAGTGGAGTTTTGTTGGTGCAATTTAAGCTTTTGCTATGCTTTCAAGAATATACTAATTATTGTTATATTTTCAAAACTCATAGGCTCTGATACACAAACTTTTTCTTAAAACTTATTTTAAAATATATTTCTTTATTGATATATATATATCCAAGGGGGAGAGCAAGAAGTAGAGAAAGACTTTTTTTCTCCTTTTCGAAAAGCAAAAATTTCTAAGTGTTTTAAATTTTTTAAGTGCATGTTTTTCCAAAGTAAAATTTTTCTTAGTAAACAAAATTTGTCTGAGCAAAAACTTGTTAAAAAATGTTGGCAAATGTTCCTAAGTAAAGTTTTTTGGTGAAAAACTTGTCTAGAAAATTCTTAAAGAGTTTGTTTTTTAAAATACACAAAGTATTTCCAAATATATTCTTCTAAGTGTGGAAATTCTTTTAAAACAAAATTTTCCCAATTCTCAAAGTTGAAATTTTTTAGGGAAATATGGATTCAAAATTTTGCCTAAGTATTTTTTTAACAAACCTTTTAACAAAATTTAGGCTTGCTTTTCAAAAGTGTTTGTTGACACAAATGCGTCTACTCTTTTTGAAACACCTTGTCAAAAACCTATTTTTGGTAAAACTCAGAACTCCCTATTAGAAACCTTGTTCGCCCATGTATGTTTTTGATATATGTCAATGGGGGAGGAAAGGTCAAAGTTAAGTGTTTTAAGTGCTTTATAACACAAGTATTCAGGGTTTTAGGGGGAGTATAAGAAATAAAGAATTTTTTTTATACTCTGCATTTATTCTGTTCATAAACAGTTATACTTCATTGTTTACCTTATGTTCTTAACTGTTATAAGTTTTTATAAGTTTTTACTTAACTTTGAATTGTGTTGCCATAAATCAAAAAGGGGGAGATTGTTGGTGCAGGAAGCACCATATCGAACCTTGTTTTGATATTGGCAAAGGATTCAAAGTTAAGTTTATTTGTGATCTAATAAAGTTACTTGAGTGTGCAGAAACAAAGTCCTAGCGAAGGGCTGCTAGGCACCTGGCGAAGGAATGCCAGGATATAAAGCCCTAGCGAAGGATTGCTAGGCACCTGGCGAAGGGCTGCCAGGACACAAAGCCCTAGCGAAGGACTGCTAGGCACCTGGCGAAGGAATGCCAGGATACAAAGCCCTAGCGAAGGACTGCTAGACATCTGGCGAAGGAATGCCAGGACACAAAGCCCTAGCGAAGGACTGCTAGGCACCTGGCGAAGGAATGCCAGGATACAAAGTCCTAGCAAAGGACTGCTAGGCACCAGGCGAAGGACTGCTTGGAACCAAAGACATGGCGAAGGACTGCTGGGCACCAGGCGAAGGACTGCCTGGAACTTAAGACCTAGCGAAGGACTGCTAGGCACCAGGCGAAGGACAGCTTGGGACTGAAGACCTGGCGAAGGAATGCTAGGTACCGGGCGAAGGACAGCTTGGTATCCAAGACCTGGCAAAGGTCCGCTAGGCAAAAGTCCAACCGGAGGAGCCGGTTGGCATCAGGTACATTCTCCCGAGAGGAGTAGGTGAGGACGCGTTCCCCGTCGAGGGAACAGTAAGCGTCGGTTCGACCTAGGGCTCCATTTTGGAGACCCAAAGTTAGAACTAAGACAGCTAAGGTAGTATAAAAAATAAATAATACTGCTTTATGTTGTTTTGGACTAACCCTGGATGTAGGACCAAAGGACTGAGTGTCTGCAGCTCAGAGAGCCTCAAAGGAGTGAGGCAGAAGCTGAGCAGGGCGCCCCGGATGTTCCGGGCACCCCCAAGGCGAATACCAATTAGCAGAGCAAAAACGCGCTTCGACAGATAACGGTCGGGGCGCCCCGGATGTTCTGGGCGCCCCCATAGCGCGGGTGCCCCGCATGTCGCGGGCGCCCCCAGCTCCAGCTAGCGAAGCAGCAGCTGCTCGAAGCCAAAGGATGAGAGCTGACCCGGCCAACCCGGGTGCCCCCAGCGATCAGGGTGCCCCCGTCAAAGCCTGATCCCGAAGTTTAAGGGATCAGAGCTGACCGAGACGGAGGCGGATCGGCTGACACGTGGGGGGGGGGGCGTCCCCGACGTCCCGGGCCCCCCTAGGGCTATAAATAGGCCCTCGACCCCAAGGCTTCAAAAAATCAAGTTCTTCAACGCTTCCACGCTTTTCTGCTCCGGAAACCTCCCGACTCGAGATACAAGCGCCGACGACGTCCCTCTGCTCCGAGATAAATTTTCTACACCGGACGTCGGTAACGAAGAACTGTTTTCTTTCAGTTTACTATACTACTATTGTAATCAATCTTTGTAAACTGTTTTTGCGCCTCATATAGAATTGCCAAAAGTAAACGGTCAACGACCGTGGGCCTTAGAGTAGGAGTCGACCTAGGCTCCGAACCAAGTAAAACTACCTGTGTTCGTGTGTTGTGTTTTAATTTCCGCTGTGCAATTTCTCTATCTCTAAATCCGAACGATTTACGATATTCACCCCCCCTCTATCGTATTCTCTCGATCCAAGACGTGGGTCTTGGAGTAAGAGCCGATCTAGACTCCGAACCAAGTAAATGAAAACTGTGTTAGCATTGTTTTGAATTTTCCACTGCATAATTGCTCTTATTTTTCCGTAAAAGATTAAATCGATATCCAGCCCCTCTATTGATTCTAAATGATCCCACTAGTGGTATCAGAGCAGGTGGCTCAAATCTGGTGCAACCACCAATTAAGCAATTTTTCAGATTTTCATTTTAAAATATTTTTTTTCGTTCGTAATTTTCTCATTCATCAAGGTTGGTGCAATACCACTCGATTTCATTATTATTATTATTATTTTTGTCGCACCACTAATCCAAGACTTAGTCTTGAAACAAGATTTTTTTTGTAAATTTTTTCAGATAAAATTCAATGGTCATGCAAGAAGGCTACAACACTGTCAGACAACCACTCTTCTCAAGTGAAGATTTCTCCTATTGGAAGAGTTGGATGGAAGTCCACCTGAAAACTCAGGTGGACATGTGGATTATCATCTAGTCCGGACAGGAGATACCCAAGAACGCACAAGGTGAGGTGCAAGGCTACACAGAGTGGGACGGACCACTCAAGAAGAAAATCGAAGTCGACGCAAAGGCCACACAGACACTACAATGTGGCTTGACGAAGGAAGAGTTGAACTGCGTCGGACCCTTCAGCAGTGCAAAGGAACTATGGAACAAGCTAATCGAACTACATGAAGGTACGTCAGATACGCGGATCAGCAAAAAAGATCTGTTACTCAACAGACTCTACACCATAAAGATGCACGAAGGCGAATCAGCAGCACGAAGACGATGTAAGAATCCAAGAGCTGATGAATGGGTTGCATACAATAGGTAATAACGTCGAAAACTGTGACCTAATAAGGTATTCTCGAAACTCATTCTCAAGGAACACACTATGGGCATCTATGGTGGATGCCTACAAGGTTTCCAGGAACCTTTCCGAAATTAAACTTGATGAGTTATTTTCGGAAATAGAATTACACGACCAAACTAATACGACAATGGTCGAGAAGATTATAGCTTTTGTTGCATGGAAAACTCCAGGAAGATCTCAGAAGAATAAACAACAATTAGTAGCCGAGTCCGACTCAGATTCAGAGTCTGACGACGATGGAGTAGATCGTTCGAAACTAGTCAGATTGGCTCATGACTACTACAAGGAGCTTAAGAGTCAAACAAACAAAAAGAAGACTAATCGGAAGAAGGAAGATTCAGCTGAACCCTCAACAAGCCAAAAGAACAAAAGCAACGTAACATGTTACGAGTGCAACAAGAAGGGGCATTTCAGATCGGAGTGCCCCAACCTGAAGGAGAACAAGAAAGCTCGGAAGAAGAAGGCACTTCAAGCCACCTGGGACGAATCATCCTTGGAAGAAGAAGAAGAAGCTCCACACTCAAACTTCCTCTCGTTGACTGCCACGGAGGACATCGACTCCGGAACGGAATCAAAACCGAATGAAGACGTCGGCACCGGAAAGCTCTCGATCTTGGCGGATGGACGAATTACGGTAAGAGGTTATCCTGAATCTGAACTTTAGGATCTCATTTCATTTTTGTCACGCAAGTTGGCGAAAGCCAACATCCGGGTTGAAACCCTCCGACAGGAAGTCAAACTCCTGAAAGAGGAAGTTAACTCGAGTTCCTCGACCGAGTCAGTTCAACAAGGAAACTCAACTTATGTTCAAAAGCTTGAGGAAGAGAATTCCTCCTTGAAAACTCAAGTCAAAGAACTCAGTCACATTGGAACGATTCACTTCGGGTTCCAAGAATCTTGACATGATTCTTGGAAAACAGAAGTCAGTTCTAAATTGATCCGGACTAGGCTATCGAACCAACTCACGACAACGCTATTACTATTCCATATTGAACCAACCTAGAACCCGAGTCCAAGCATGGGTCCCAAAGCTAAGTTTAAATAAACAAGCTAGACTAAACTAATATTGGATCTCCAAGGACAAGATTCACATCTTGCCTAACCTTATCGAGGCTTCAGTCCAGGAGGAGTTAATATAAAAACCATTTTTATACTTAGATGATTTTTTTTAATTGCTTGTTGCTTGTTTATTTCATTTTATGCAATTTTATTATGCTTAGATTTAGGAATGGTTAGTTAAGGATAAAAGACTTACTTGAAACATGAACAACATGGTATTAGGTGGAGGTGAGATGATAGTACGTTAGGGTAAGGCGTACCCTATTTGATCTGTTTAGTCCGGTGGAACTAGCCGAAGCTACCTCTCCAAAACCTAAGTTAGTTAGACCAAAATTTCTCAAGAAGTAATTTGAAAATAAACTTTCGGTAGAAGACTTTATCAAGGAAAGGGTTGTTGATCCAATAAGGCTATGGCCAAAGAAGGCCTCTGTTACTCGCCAAGACTTAGAAGTCGATTATCGAAACTCACTTTTAAATTACTATTTGATAAATTTGAATCTAACACAAGTTTTAATTAAATCATAGATTTAACGGTAATTCAAAGATAAAAATTAATACATCTTACAAAACAGATAAGGAAACCTATTTTGTCACTTAGAATTGGGTGAGATGTCTAGGACCTAATAATATAGTTCAACCCAACCAATTCAACATTTTTCAAAAATTAAATCTGCATTTTCCAAAATCAACTAATTCAACATTTTTCAAAATTAAATCTACATTAACTAATTCAACATTTTTCAAAATTAAATCTACATTAACTAATTCAATATTTTTCAAAATTAATGCTACACTTTCAAAATTAATTCTAATTTCACATTTTCAAAATTAATTCTACACTTAACATGTTCATCTAATAATTTTCAAATTCAATTTAAAAATTAATTCAACTCATACTGAAAACCTGTCTCACAAAAACCCATAAGATCAATGTAACGCCCGTAAAATCCTCTCAATATTTTTCTTTAAAATATTGATCATGCTCATATGGACTCTTGAGTAACATATGAAATCTAGCATGAACCTTAGCAAGTTTTCTTATATGAATTAAAAGCTAAGTAATAATGGGTCTTACATGAGCCCTTATAGTATCATGACTATTAGTGGACCTTGGGTAGAATTAGTAACATGAATAGAAATGGGTTCCAATTAGGAATATTAGCATAACTCTTAGTGGGCTTTTATGTGGGCCTTACCAAAAATAAGAGTAAATGCAATAAAAAGATGTGCATGCACCAATGATTGAACCTTGGACCTAGAATAGAGGGAAAGCCTCATCATGCATGTACTAACCAATTCACCTAGCAAGGGAGTGCTAATGGAAAAGGAAGAAGATTTTAGTTAAGGCTAAGGGAAGTGAAGAGTCACCATGAGAGGAGGCACCATGCCCCTTCACTTGCCTTTCATTTAGTATAAAAAGGGTTGGATGAGAAGTGAAGAGGCTTAAGTTACTTTTCTTCCACCAAGGCTCTTTCTCTTCTCTCTTCTTCCTCCACCTTCCTCCTCCTTGCCGTGAGCCACAAGGGAACCTTCCCTTTGTAAAACTTCACAAGAAGACTCCCTGTTGAAGATCTAAGGGGGCGTTTGGTTTGCATTTTCCAATCTGTTTTTCATTTTCATTTTCTGCAGAAAATGTGGTTTTCTGGAAAACATGTTTGGTTTGCATTTTGTTTTCTAGAAAAAAACATAGTGTTTTCTGGAAAACTGGAGAATGAAAAAAAGTCATTTTCCATAAAACTAAAAAATACGATTTTCTGGAAAATGAAAATAGAAAATGAAACAAACCAAACGCCCCCTAAGTTTTTCTACAAGGCTACAAGGGCAAGGGGTGTTCTAAAGTCAAGAAGGTTTTCATTTTCCTCGAGATTCAAGGTTTATAACCAAGATAAAAAGAGGTAAGACTCCCTCACCTGTGGTATAATAGTTTTGATGTTATCTTTCATGATTTAAGATGTTGTTTGGACTCTATGTTGAGAAAACTATGGAATAGGGCTTCCTACGGTTTCGGCCAAGCATGGTTTTTGGGTTTAGGATGATGTTAAAACCTCACTTATGTTTTCTAATGCTTTCTCATGATAAATAAAGAATGAATTGTTAGTTATATGAATTTTTCGTGAACTTGTGACTCCCCTAGGGTTTCGGCCACCATCTCTATTTCATGGTTAGGATTAGATCTAACCCCCCAAGCATGCTTAGTATGATTCCCTATGATATAATGGATATTAATTGTGAATTATATGAATTTTCCATGGACTTAAGACCCCTATAAGTTTCGGCCAAGACGAAATGTTAGGGCTAGGAGTTAGGGTTAGCCCAATCATGTGTTCTAATAGCTTCCATGGCATTGTATGTATTGTATTGGATGTTAATTATGAATTATATGAATTTCCCATGGACTTAAAACCCCTCTAGGGTTTCGGCCAAGACCTAATCTAGGGCTAGGAATTAGGGTTAGCCCCAATCATGTATTTTAATGGCTTCCTATGGCATTGTATGTAT
This sequence comes from Boesenbergia rotunda, assembly GCA_024364735.1. Classification (NCBI taxonomy): domain Eukaryota; kingdom Viridiplantae; phylum Streptophyta; class Magnoliopsida; order Zingiberales; family Zingiberaceae; genus Boesenbergia; species Boesenbergia rotunda. The sequence continues at coordinate 305,971 of JAGFNQ010003119.1, forward strand.
TGTGTGGGCTTTACTTTACTTATGGTACCTCACATTGTTACTTGAATAATGGGGCCTCTATCTATAACTTTCGACCAAAGCTCCAAGTCTAGGGTTTGGGTTAGTCTAAGGTTTCAAGTATACTTGTTATGGCTTATTATGATGTATATACATATTCAAGCATGTTGTATGAATTTTATGTTACTTAAAACCCTAACTTTATGTGCTATGTATCATGACCTTGTATGCTTAGATTATGTGCCATGTTTTAGTAGGTTTTATTTATGGATGTTTTAAACCATATACCATGAACACATGTGTTATGAAATATGCATTATGTTTATGTAGAATTATGCATGTATTAGGTTAAATGTCTTGAACATATGTAGATTATGGTTATGTAGACCTATGCATGTTTTATGTTGAATGTCATGAACCTATGTAGTATGTATCATGTTCATATGGATCATACCCATGCATGCTTTATGATAGATACCATGATCATGTATGCTATGTGATATGTACCATGTATGAAAAAAAAACTTATCTATGCATGCTTACCTTATGTACCATGATCATGCATGCTTTATGAACTAAGATGATGTTTATGCCTTTAAGGTATAATTATGTATGTATGTCATGCCTTATGAATGAAGATGATGTTCATGCCTTTAAGGCATAATGATGTTATGCATTAAGTAAGAATGATGAAATGCTAAGTATGCTTTATACCATGCTTCATGTATTAAGATCACATTTATGTCTTCAATTATGCTATGAATGTTTTATGAATGTATGAATGATGAAGCATGTGAAGCTATTTTACTTTATGAATGGGTTTGTACCGGACTGAAGTAAGGGTCCAAGGTATGGGCTCCTTATGAAAGCCTCGGTTCTGGACTACCGTAGCTGTCCACGGTTTTGGGACTACCGCAGCTATCCAACAGGGATGGGCTCCTTATGTCAGCCTCGGTTCTGGGACTACCGTAGCTGTCCCTACCCTAGTAGGTCGAGACTAGCTACCTCGTATTTACTTAAGGATGCGCGCATATGATGTATGTATGTGGTACAAGTCGGGTCCTCCCATGATGTTATGATTATGTTTAAGTATTTATAAGTATGATTTTCAAATAAGCATCCTTATGTTATGTGCATTTAACTCATGTATTCATTCATGTTATGCATCTATGCCATGTCAAGTATATTATATGTTTATGTTTATGTCAAGAACCATGCCATGTTAAGTATTTCATATGCTTATGTTTATGTCAAGAACCATGCCATGTCAAGTATGCCTTATGCTTATGTTTATGTCATGAATTATGTCATGTCAAGTATTTCATATGCTTATGTTTTATGTCAAGAACTTTCCCATGTTAAATATTTATGTGTCTATAATTTATGTCAAGCACTCTTATGCCATGAGCTTTATGTACTTCCATTCCATGTTGAGCACTTTTATGTGATTATGTGTTTTCATGTACATCTATATGCCTCCTCATGTCAAATGCTTTATGAATACCTTCTCATGATATGCTTTTGTTTATGTACACTCTCTATGTTATGCCTTATATGTGACGTATGGTTTTAGTGAGTAGGAACGAGTCATACTAAGCCTATGTGCTTATAAGTTTTATTTTCTTATATCGCAAATCAAGCAAGAGGATATTAAGCTATGGGAAGCAGCAGGAAGGGCAAGTGTGTGTATGTGGTAGTGACTTGGCAAAGAAAAAAGAAAAATACCACATTACTCCCATTTGTCACATGTCTTATGTTTTGCATTATCACCCTTAGTTGCATGCTATACTTTACTATGAATTTTACTAAAGAACAACTTATGTTGATTTCCATGATGTCACATGCTATGTTTTATTTCTTTTATGATTATGACGATGCTAAATTACTAAGTCACCATGTTTAGAAATGATAGCTAAGATATGTCAATATGAGTTGCAAGTTTTAAACGCATAAGTAGGGAGTTTAAAATTATTCCGCTGCATTAAGATGTCCATATGCATGTATGTATGTTAGCGTAACGCCGCCTTCAGCCTACATCGTAGGGCAGGGAAGGGCGGGCGTTACAATCAACATGCTTGATAACGTTAGATGTGGATGAGATAGATTAGGTAGTGAAATTTAATTCAATCTATCCTTACATCTACATAAATGGATTCAAATCAAATATACTTTATGTGTACGAACATAATGATTTGGACCAGTAGATGTTGGATAGTGGATGCTCTAGACACATAATTGGGGATAAATTAAAGTTCACCAAAATCAAGTTCAAAAATCTAGGCTCAGTGGCGTTTTGCAGCAATGCCACACTTAAAGTAATTGGGTCAAGTAACATTGAACTTAACTCTAACTTTATTATTAAAAAGGTATTATTCGTTGAAAACTTTAAGTTTAATTTACTTAGTATTAGCCAACTTTGTGATACTGGTTATGTTGTTGCCTTCACCAATTCTGACTAACTGATTAGGAATCTACAAAACTCAGAAATAACACTTAAGGGTAGTAGGAAAAACAATGCTTACACGATCAATCTACCCGTAATACCTAAATATTTTCTAACCCAATTAGAAGAAACCAATCTTTGTCATAGAAGACTAGGTCGCACCCATACTAAATTAATTTCAAAAATAACTCAAATTGGATTGGTTAAAGGTGTATCTAAAATTTAAAACTTTGAAAATATCATCTATAGTTCATGTCAACAAGGTAAACAAACCAAATCAACTCACAAACCAACTCAGTCAGACTTAACCCAAGTCACACTTGAGCTCCTACACCTAGACCTATTTGATTCATATGGAGCCAGTCACTAAGTGAGAATCGGTACTGCTTAGTAATCATTGACGATTACTCTAGGTTTACCTGGGTTAGGTTCTTAAAAACTAAAGAGGAAATATTTAACTCATTTAATAATTTGTGCAAAATGATAGAAAATCAAAATGACACAAAAATTAAAAGACTTAGGAGTGACCATGGGAGAGAGTTTGAAAATCAGAGATTTGAGGAATTTTGTAAAATTAATGGATACGTCCATGAATCATCATGTTCTAGAACTCCCATACAAAATGGAATAGTTGAGAGAAAAAATAGAACTCTTTAGGAAGCCGCTAGAGCCATGCTCAACGAATATAACCTAACTAATCAATTTTGGACAGAGGCGATAAATACAGTCTGTTATATACAAAATAGGGTCTTAATAAACAGAAGACACAACACGACCACCTATGAAATCTATTATCACATATTACCAAATTTACATTACTTAAGGGTTTTTGGGTGCAAAGTACATATTTTGAACACTAAGTACTACCTAGGTAAATTTCAATCAAAATCAACCCCAGGGACCTTTTTAGGATATTCAACAACAAGTAGAGCATATAGGGTCTACAATAGACAAACCCATAAAATTGAAGAAACCACAAACTTAATATTTGATAAAGAAATTGAAACAAAACCTATTGACAATCAAAACCCAAACAATTCAAATCTTGATCAAGAAGATATTGAACCATTAATTGAACCACTAACTGAACTATCAATTGAACTAACTACTGAGGCATCAACTAAACCAATAGCTGAACCAACCCAAGTAATTAACCGATCGCTGAACCAAACCTACCAGCCGGACCTGAGGCTGAACCTAGCTCTAGTAGAACGAAGAAACCCAGACTCAATCATCCATCTGACCAAATCTTGGGTAATCCAGCCTTAGGAGTCAAAACAAGATCTTCTTATAGAAATCTTAGTCAAATTGCTCAAATTTCAAAAATAGAACCTAAGACTATAGAAGAAGCCCTACATGACCCAGATTGGATCATAGTAATGCAAGAAGAACTAGCCCAATTTGAAAGAAACCAAGTCTGAGACTTAGTACCTAAACTTGAAGGAGTGGGTATTTAGAAACAAGCTAAATGACCAAGGGGAGATTGTGAGAAATAAAGCCCGCTTAGTAGCTAAAGGGTTTAGTTAAGTAGATGGGTTAGATTATGATGAAACCTATGCCCCCGTAGCCAGACTTGAAACAATTAGGATATTACTAGTGTTGGGGCAATCGACCCTAAGATGATCTGGAGGATCATGGAGTTTTGATGTGTGTGGTCAATATGGTTAAGTTAGGGTTTGTTGTTAGACTAACATGTGTATGTGAGTGTGCAGGTTTGCAGGTACACATGGACTTAGTTGATGTCTTCAAGTGAAGGATGGCATGGAGGCAAGCTGGAGGCTTGTGTGCGTATCCGAGGGACCGTGGATAGCAGGGACGATGAGCCGAGGGATGCGGACTTCGAGGCATACGTGAAGGATGGCATGGACGCAAGCTGGAGGCTTGCGTGCGCATTCGAGGGACGAGGGTTGAAGATGAAGAGGGCGTGAAAGCAGCAGTCGAGGCTACTGGTGAAGAGTCGACCAGGTTGTGAGGGTCCTTGTGTGAGTCGTTGTACTCGGGAACTAAACTGAGAGGGTTCGACTGCGGAGCGAAATGTACTCGGGGAGTGAAACCCTAGGCTTAGTTAAGGGACTAGTCGACTGCTCTGGGAGCAGTCGACTGGTGTCGGCTGGAACAGCTGATGGATTCGAATGTTGTACTGTAATGGTCGAATCTGAGTGGGATCAGTCGACTGCCCCAGGGGCAGTCGACTGGTAGCGGCTGTTTCAGACTCGAGCTCTATTTAAAGGAGCTCGTTTCATTCTACTTTCTCTTGGCGAAACTTACTTGGTTAGAGTGAGTTAGTAGGCTGGTGATCTCAGGTAGTGTCTAGATCTTATGGGGAGGTTTCTCCACTGATACCCGTTTCAGTCGTGTCACGGTTTCAAATACAATTTAATTATCGAACTCCTCTACACTAATGTAGCATAGAGTAACTCGAGTCGTCTCCCAACGAATGTAGTTGATGCATGATAATTCTCAGAATCGTATTTTATAGCTTTTGGATTTTGGATGATAACTGGGTTTGGATTTGAGTTGCTAAGATTAATAAACGAAAGACAATGCAGGTAACGAATCTAATTTCACTAAACTACACTTGCCAGAAGATTAAAAGAAACATAAGGTAAAGCATTAACAAAACCCACACTAATCTAGTTGCATTCAATTAATGACAAAAGCTTAGAGTAATTGGAAGGGATCAGACAAGAAAGGATTAATCAAAATAAAATTCAAGAAATTAAACCTAACGATTGGAATAAGCATTTTGTCAAACAACTTGAGAGCGTGATTCAAAACAACAAAGGTGCGTGCAAACTAATATGGGAGATCAAACATCAATACAAAAATTTATCATAAGAAGAAACATCCTAACACAAGAACACTTAAGAGCAATCGGATGTGATGAAAAGAGCTGCTGCAACTGAATTTGCTGTGAAAGAAATTACTGCCATTTGGACAATGAAAATGTTGTAAGTAGTTGCTGAGAAGGAAAATTTGCTGACTGCTGGATCTAATCTGATGAACTTAAGGCTACTGTTGGATCGGATGAAGGAATTGATATGCAGGTGAAGGAGAACTGCTGCTGGAAATTGAAAGACGTAGCTGCCGGATCTAATCTGATGAAGGCTGGACAAAGACAAAGCTGTGAAGAAATAAACTGCTGAAATTACAGAAATTACTGTAAAGGAAAGCAAATGAAGAAACTGCTGTAAAGGAATTGATCACCGGCGGTGAAGTCGATGAAAGCTTGATCGAGTCGGGAACCCCTCGACTCGAAAGAAAGCTGCGGTGGAGATGGTCAACTAGGGCCCGAACCCCGTGCCCTAGCTCGTGCGTTGGCGTGCGGTGGAGATGGCTGGCTTCTCTCCGAACCCCGAAAGAGAAACCTTTACTCTCTTCTCTCCGAACCCCGAAAGAGAAGAGGTGGAGATGGAATACCGGCCGGCGGTGATGTGATGATGAAGACCGCCGGCGGTGAGGGTGGAGAGGATGAGTCGCGCGTGTGTGTGTGTGCCGAACGATGATGCCCTAGCTCACGCGTCCCTCTTCCTTTTGTTCATCTCCCTGGCTGCGCGTGGGTTCGGTCAGCTAAGCCAGCTCGTGTTTGATTCAGCCAAGCCAACTCAGCTTTTTACTCGAGTTCAGCCAGCTTGGGTTCAGCCAGCCTCTAGTTCAGTCAAATGTTGGGTTCAGTCTTGATTCAGCCAAATCAGCTCAGCAGTTGGTTCGGTCCAGCTTGAATTCGGTCCAGTCAGCCAATGTCTTGGTTCGGTCCAGTCATTGCTCAGCCATATGATGATGGAAGCAACGGACGGCTGAGATCAATTTGGCTTCATCCAACGGTCGAATCTCTTCAGATCTGAACCAAACTCCACAGATCTCAATCAATGGTCTTGATCTACCTGTCCACAACTTGGATTAGCCAGATCAGTGGTGGATGGTCTAGATCTTCCCTTTCCTTGAATGGATGGTCTAGAACAACTTGAGTTTGATCCAATGGTCAGAGTACTTCTGATTTGGCTGAAATTTTCAGATCTTGATCTATGGTCATGATTGATTCTATCTTGAACTCGGATTGACCAGAAGTTGACCGATGGCTCAGATCTAGCCGTTGCCTGGAATGGACGGCTCCTATTAATCCACTGCTTGATCCATTTGATCTGGATCCAATGCTGACTCAAGTTTGACCCGATTTGATCTAGGTCCATGATCAATTGAAGCCTACAAAATGATATTCAAATTTAGTGCCAAAAAATATCCCAAATATACAAAGATTAGAATTAAAAGCCAAAATAGGAGAAATACATGAAACCTAATACAATTGCAAACTTAAGCATATAAAATGATTTTAGAGCCGAAAATAATCAATAAAATGATGGTTATCATCCACCCACAAGGAGCTATGCGATCTAGCCGGAGGTGCTCCGGGGAATCATCCACCGACAGATTAGGGATCGCCCACCTTACAGGCAGCCGTGGAGTAGGAGTTTATCTCTGAACCACGTAAATCGTGAGTTTCTTCCTTGTTTTAGTTTAGTTTAGTTTTATTGTAGTATATTCCGCTTGCGCAACTAACCGTGTAGGAAGAAAGAGTTCGAAAAGTGCTATTCACCCCCTAGCAACCGAATCGATCCAACAAGTGGTATCAGAGCTAGGACCGCTCTTGATTTGAATAACCGCCACGGGGGCAAAGAAAGCTAGAGGGAAAATGATGGAGGATAAGCTAGGGGATGATATCAACTCACCACCAACATACGACCATGAGGATTTTACCTATTGGAGAGCAAGGAAGAAGATGTAGCTCGGCATAGATTGGGAATGTGTAATGGTGCTAGAAGAACCATTTGAAATCCCTAAGGACAAGCATGGAAAGAAGCTCTGACCTAGGTATTGGACCAAGGAGCAACAAGAACAATCTCGGGCAAATGAGAAGGTAATCAATGTTTTCATTAATATTTGACCTAACCATGTTTTGAGTAGTGTAGGGATATATACAAATGCATATGAGTTGTGGAATAAATTGGAAGAAGTTCATAAGAACCCTACACAAGCTCAACTAGTAGAAGTGATGTCATCAAGACCGGGTTAAAACCGCAAGAGATCATTTGTCACTTCCTGAAGGGCCAATTACAAGACTTCAAGCAAAGCGTTTCAAGGAAGCACTAAACGGGCTAATCCAAGAACAATGGCTTGGCTATGAGAAACGAGAAACCAAGTTAAGCCCAAGTACAAATCAAGGCTTAACCCATGTGATCGGTCTTATTCAGCCATGACTCATCCCTAGCATGATGGTTGGAAAAGGGAAGGAGAAAAGAAGTATGGAAACTTGGGATTTTGGGGTTTCTAGGTTATTTAATTTCATGCATGCAACAGTATGGAGACTTGGAGTTTTTTTTTGGGTTTCTAAGTGTTTAAATGCTTGCATGCATCATGGGTACTTGTATTTGTTTGCATGCATGCATGTAGGTACTTTAGTTGCTTGCTCCCATTATATAAGGGAGAGAATTCCGAATTTGTAAGCACTTTGGTTTTGGTAAACATCCTAGTGAGGATTTTGTGATCTCTTGGTTCTTAAGGGAACTTCTAAACTTATCGAGTCTATCTCGTGGCGTTGAACAATCGAAACTTATCACCATCCTGGTGTGGCGTTTCCTTCTTTTGTAGTCTTTGTTCGTGCCAGTCTTGGTTGCGGGTAAAGGCTCAAACTCTTGTCATCTTGTTCTTGGGGTTCTATCCATCTTTGTCTCGGGTTCCATCACGTCTATTGGTGGGGTTCGTATCAAGAAGAGCCCGATGAAATAAGTTCAAGAGTCCAAGAAGACCAAGAGGAAGAAGAAGTGTCAACCTCATCAAGTGAGGTGGCACAATTAAGTGAAAAATCATCAACTTCCTCAAGAGATGAAGAAGAAGTGTCAAATTCAAGAGTTGAGGGGGAGGAGAGACACTCATCCGTACAAGAACAAGAAAAAGCTTCAACCTCCACCAAAGCCAAATCAAAAGAACATATTATATGCTTTGGATGCAACAAAAGAGTACACTACAAGGACAAGTGTCCACAAGGTAAGAAGGAGGTACTCACTAAACCCAAGTCCATTCAATTTAAATCTAATGTGGGTTGTAGGGAAAGAAAAGAAAAGAAGTACATTAGGTGCTATACTTGTAGGGAGCTAGGACATTACCACACTCAATGTCCAAGGAAAGGAGAGCTCAAGAAGATAGAGCACCTTAGGAAATGGGAGAAAGAAGAAAGGAGGAAGAGGAGCGCACATCAAGGGGGAGCTACAAGGGTAACGGAGGTAATCCCTAACTTTACTTATGCTTCAAATGCTTCCATGAATGCTAGGAATGTTAATAATTGCTTGTCTAGATGTAATTTTGGCTTTAAATATCATGATAGAACTAAGAATACTATTGTGTGCCAAAATGTTCAAAAATCTATGATTTGTGATAAAACTAGGATATCTAGAACTAAGGATGAAGGCATCAACCCTAAGAAAGGGAGACACATGCCTAGGAAAATGGGTAGACCTAGGAATGGTCAAAATAGGCATAGTGATACTAAGGTTAGGGATTTGGAAAAAGAAAATCAAGTTTTGAAAACAAAACTTGATAAATTGGAAAAGAGCCTAGATAAATTCATTAGGGGGTCCAAGGGGTCAAGCATGATGCCAAATGATCAACCTCTTAGAAATGGTAGGTCGGGATTAGGATACCACTCTAGGGGTCAAATATTAGTAAAAAGTTATATTCAAGGATGCCCTATAACTATGGTAGAGAAAAGATAAAAAATGGCAACGAAAAGCCATTTAAAGGAAAAGAAAAGGAATTGACCAAGAAAAAGGTCTATAGAGTTAAGAGAGTATTAGTGGAAGGTCAAGAAGCACTGGAGGAGCACCGGTGTGATTTTCCATTTGTAGATAGGTTACCTATGGAGGTAACTAGGGCTAGGACCTCAAGGGTGAGCCCTAGGAGCCAAAATGGGATTCATGGTCAATGGATCTCAGGAGGTTTTCTCCTATGAGACTAGATGGGCTATGAAGTGTGCCAAAATGCTTAAAAGGCTAAGGTTAGCCTTAATCCTAGGGAATTGGCACACTAAAAGAAGAGTTATGGAGAACAAAATTGAAAATAGGATTATAATTGAGAGAAATGAACTTTTATATATAAATGACATATAACTTGATGCTATTAGTGTATTATGAATGAGTATGGGAAGAAGCATCAAGAAGAGATCCAAATTAGAACTTTTAGTTGTGCTTAAATGACCCAATTTGGATAGTTTTGAAGTTTGTGCCAATCTTGTGGTCCGGAGTAGATTTATTTGAAAACGTATTTTTCCCAAGTAGATATAGGATCCACAAATCTCTCCACGAAATTTCAAATTTTTTGGAGATTTGTGAAATTAATTAGGCATTTCTGAATTTAGGATTGGGAGACTGGATTTTCAGTATCAGTCGGCTGCCCTATTGGCAGTCGACTGGTCCAGAGTGAGAAACGCTCTGTAAGGTTCACCAGTCGACTGGTCCTAGAGTGAGAAACGTTCTGTGTGTTTTACCAGACGACTGCCCCAGGGGCAGTCGACTGGTCTGCGGGTTTTAATGCGCGGGGGTGGACAAAACCTAGGGCTTTGGCATACCACCCCCGGCGATTATTCTTCTCCCAAGTCCCTCTCTCATTCTAAGCCACTCCCAAGCTCTAAAATCCTTCCCTAAGCCTTCCTCTACCTCGGATCTACTCCTAGGGTTAGTAAAACTCATCTCTTCAAGCCGATCTCTCCTCACTACCATCATGAAACGTTTGGGAAAGATGTAAGAACTTGAATATGTCAATATTGTTAATTTAAACTGTTATTTGGAACTAATGTAATGATTTTTGCATGTTTTCTTTGTCTTTTCCTTTGTGGGGGTGGTTTGGTATACATGCATGTGTTTATCGCATTTTAGTTTGGCCTATAAGCGACGAAGAAGTGAGGGATCCTCATGACAAGGTCAGGGGCAGTCGGGAGAGTCTAGGTTCCGGTCGGTAGAATGTTGAAAAAGAGATTGTGGTTATGAATTGCCGGTACCTCAATAGGACTTTCTTTCAAGAATAGTCCCCCAAAATAGTCGAGATGATTACACACTTTGGGGTAGAGAAATTAGTATATTGCCAACATGACGTAAACCTGGACTTGTGTAAAGAGTTTTACGCCAACCTAACTTGCATTAACCTTGATAATAACCTATATGAGTCCAAGGCTACAGGAGTCATCATTCCTTTTTCTGCCACTACGTTAGGTGATGCATCCATATATTTTCCTACAGTTATTGAGCTATTTACCTTTCCTGGGGCTACCATTGATCAAATCCATATGCACTACTTTAGGAGGCATCGACATGACACAGAGCGCATCTTTGATGCCAAGCCTATGAGTCCCTTCAGTCATGTTTTATATAAGATTGTCTTAGAGTGCATCTTACCCATTGTCACCAAGGGGTGGGCTAGGATCAGACTCCCACATCTGGTGATGATGAAGGCCCTGGAGAGGAGATTAGATATTGACGTCTCCTTGCATGTGTTCACCTCCATTTGTCACTTTTCCCATAGTGTCAATGGGAAAATATATATGCCCTTTTGCCACGTCCTGACCGAGTTCTTTGCGTCTTGGTGTATCCATGTATCTAGCGGTCAAGTCTGGCACCTGTCCAAGGACTACGACCAGATTGGCACACGCCAGCTGTCCTTGGCAGGTATTGAGTGTCGACAGGGGGAGTTCATCTGGAGGCAGCGTCCGGAGTCTTCCACCTCTGATGAGGAGCCTGCTACGAGAGTTACACATGAGGAGTTCACTCAGCTCCGATCGGAGGTTCATGGCCTCCGGGAGGACCTCCATGGTTATTAGCAGCAGCAGTTGGGCTTCCAGCAGACGATTCAGGGGGAGTTTCAGGGGTTCCGGAGCCGACATGACGAGATGTATGAGATGCTCCGGCAGCTACATCTCACATATCAGGCCCCTCCTCCTCCTCCTCCAGATGGCGATGATATGATGTAGACTTGGTTGTCTTGATGGGCTTTGTGTTGAGAGTACTTTATTTGAGTATTACATGTATCTCTCAAACTCGTATTCTGGCATTGTACTATTTAGCTACTTCGGGGTTGCGGCCCTTATGATACTCTTGTGCTACTTTCCTACATTTTATTTTGGAATCATGTATGAACCATTTATTTATGCTTTATGATGTATTATTAGTTTTTATGTCATGATGTGATTTTGCCTATCTTATTTGCAAAGTTATCGGTTGCTCTTTATTGGTTGCTATTGAATGATATGCTATGATTTTTAAGTTAAAATCTTTATCTATGCTTTCATGATATGTTTTGAAATCATATATTGGTTGTCTTGCCTAAATTTAGTGGTTGATATTGGATGATAAATTTTTTTTCTAAATAAAGGCATAAGAGGATTTTTCATGTATGATTATCTAAGGTTAAGAAATATAAAGAGGGAGGTTTGTATCATATTGAGGATACTTATGAAAAAGGGAAGACTTGAGAGCAATTCTATATGTCAAATGATCATGGTAAGAGTTGGCAAACACATAGAATGATGGATGGACTTCAAAGTTGATACAAACATGATCATTTTTGAGGAATTTTAGGTTTGTACCAAAAGTCAAGCATGGTTGTTGTTTTTCATGAACCCATATTTTTCTAGGATAGAGTATATCCTAACAAACGTGTTTGCAAAATTTTATATTTTTCGAAATTTTCTAGGGGTTTCTAAAATTCTGCTGGAAAATCAGAAATAGGTGTATCAGTCGACTGCCCTAGGGGCAGTTGACTGATGGTTGGGGCAGATTGTATTTTGGTGATTTCTGAGGGGTTTTTCTGAAATCTGGTATGTTCTATTTGGCACCAGGGGTAGGGTTGCTTGGGGCAATCTTTTTGATGGTGTCAAAGGGGGAGAACTTGGGTGTTAAGTTAGGTTTGGTTTGGAAGTTAACTTTGGTTGGTTTATGAAACTTGGGTGTTAAGTTGGGAGAACTTAACTTGTGTTAACTGTTAAGTTGGGAATAACTTAACGTGGTGTTGGCAATGAGAATTGAGAATTGGGAGAAAGCATAGGTTAAGGGGAGGTTGCCTCTTGTTTGTTATGCTTTGTTTTTCAATTGCTATTGCTATTATTATTGCTATTGTTGTTATCTTTACCTAACTTAACATATTGTCACACATCAAAAAGGGGGAGATTGTTGGGGCAATCGGTCCTAAGATGATCTGGGGGATCATGGAGATTTGATGTGTGTGGTCAATACGATTAAGTTAGGGTTTGTTGATGGACTAACATGTGTATGTGAGTGTGCAGGTTTGTATGTACACATGGACTTGGTTGATGTCTTCATGTGAAGGATGGCATGGAGGCAAGCTGGAGGCTTGTGTGTATGCCGAGGGACCATAGATAGTAGGGGCGATGAGCCGAGGGATGCGGACTTCGAGGCATATGTGAAGGATGGCATGGACGCAAGTTGGAGGCTTGCGTGCACATCCGAGGGAGAGGGCCGAAGATGAAGAGGGTGTGAAGGCAACAGTTAAGGCTGCTGGTGAAGAGTCGACCAGGTTGTAAGGGTCCTAGTGTGAGTCGTTGTACTCGGGAACTAAGCTGAGAGGGTTCGAGTGCGGAGTGAAATATACTCGGGGAGTATAAACCTAGGTTTATTTAAGGGACCAGTCGACTACTCAGGGAGCAGTCGACTGGTGTCAGCTGGAACAGCTGCTGGATTCGAACGTTGTACTGTATGGTCGAATCTGAGTGGGACCAGTCGACTACTGATGATCCCCAAAATAGATGTCACGAATGTGGGTGTCAAATTTAGATATTTCAACTGCTGGAAACCCCTAGCTCACAATTTAAATGTAGTAGAGGGGCCACAGGTCGTGTTTTTCCTAGGGCTAATTCAGGATGTTTGATTCAAGCTTGAATTTATGTGTCGTCAAATATTTTTGGATTTCAAATAATATTTGGGTTTTGTTTGCAATCAGGAATGAAATCACAGTGAAAAGGAAATAAACTTAACTAGACGAATTTAAACTAGGTAATTTCAACTAATGAACTCAACCAATGGGGAACTTAATCAGCCAATGCAAATTAGCCGAATTTGGAGAACAAATCTGATATCAAATGCAATAGTACACTACAAGTCGTGTTCAACTTCAGGAATTACCACTCAAAGCAAACCAAATGCTAAGCAATCTGTATCAAATCAGTGCTGAAATTTTGATTGATACTAATGCAGAATCTATAAACCTAATTGCAGAAATGGAATCTAAAATTCAGAAAAAACCTAATGAGTAACAAACTGATATCAAATGCAATAGTTCGCTAAAAGTAAACTAATATGCAGAAATGAAGATTGAAATTCAGAAACAAGCTGGATGTGAAGCAAACTGATTTCAAGCACAATAGCACACTAAAAGGTGTGTTTAACTTCAGGAATCGAACTCAAAACAAACAGAATGCAATGTAAAATTCAGAAACTAATGTTCAGTGGATACAAAATTCAGAAACTTGTAAACTGATACTTACAGAAATGGAAACTAGAGTTCGGAAATAGAACCCGATATGCAAGCAATGATCTAAATGCGAAGCAAGCTGAGATTAATGCAATTGTTCACTAAACGGACAACCTATCTATTAAACTTGCAGAATTGAAAAAAACAAATGAATGCATGTACGATTCAGCAAAACTGAGTTCACTGATACAAGTTCAGAAACTGTAAATGATAGCCAGAATTGAAACCAATGTTCAGATATGAAACTAGAGTTCAGAAATGAAAATCCACAAAGAAACTAAACATCGATCCCTTCCCTTGATACAAGTCCTTCTTGCTATCACACAAGAGTCTGCCACGAACCCCCTAGCTTGACAAATTGCTAGAATTTCCAACTCCGCAATCAATTCAACTCAAACTTGCTTCTGGCTGATACATCCATCCGATCTCCTCGATCTCGCTGTGTGGGATTGCGGTGATGACTTGGGAACGATCAGAGCCACTCGAAGAACCCTCCGACTTGCTCAGGTGGACGAAGAATGGAACACAACAGAGATCTGATCAGTCGAATGGCAGAGCTGGTGAAACCCCCACATTGCTCTGTTCAGTGACAAATTTGAGCTGAAAACCTCACGGAGAAGTAGTCCCGACGATCTAGAACTCAATCCAAGGTTGGAATCAATGTGGTCGCGCGATCAGATGAGGAGAAATGAAGAAGACAATGAAGAACGCGAAGAACTCTGATGCTGCGGTGAAGACGCGACGACATATCTGATCGGGGAAGAGGCTGTTATATTTGTTAGCATTGGACGGAAGAGATCTTCCTTGCTCCATCCAACGGCTGGATCTCCTCAGATCTGAACCAAATCTTCCAGATCTTGATCAAGGGTCAGGATCTGCCTCTCAGTAACTCGGATCTTCTAGATTTGCAACAGCTAGCTCAGATCTACCTGATCTTTGAATGGACGGTCTAGATCCTCTTGTGCTTGATCCAACGGCTGAAAGATCTCTGATTTGGATGAAACCTTCAGATCTTGACCTGAGTTCTTGATTAGCTTTAACCCTAGCTCGGATTATATCAAAAGTTCGCAGATGGTTCAGATCTAACCATTTTTGAATCGGACGACCCATATTAGTCTGATGCTTGATCACTCAATTCGGGTCCAATTTTGACTCAAGTTTGACCCAGCATGACCTAGGTTCATGATCCTTCCAAGCCTATAAAAGTAGATTCACAATTTAGTGCCAAAATATTTCAAATGTATAATGATTTACAATAAAGCCCAAAATAGAATTATTTCATAGAACCTTGGGTAAATTCAAGATTAAGCAAGTAAAATAAGGGTCAAACATAGATTTTAGAACCTGAAATGATCAACAAAATAGTACTTATCAACTCCCCCACACTTAAACCTGAGCGTCTCGCGAAAACTACTAAATATGTATCCCTTATATTCTTTCCAAACATAGTTAGAAGCAATTGAAAAGAAATTACCTAAGGTTGTCAATTCTCAAAAATTGATGCTCTATGGATTAGTATCTCGTCCTTAAATCAACAACTTAGCATTTTCATCCTTCATGATTCATTGAGATGAATTTAACTCGCTAAGCCATTCAAGGGAAGTTTTGGTGCCTCTCTTCTTGAGTTCTAAGTGCATGATGAAAGTGGAGCTCACTCAAACACACATGCTTTTTGCACTACCATAGGCTTGCTTTATCTACTCTCCACCATTATTCATGATTCGGATCCAAATCTACAAAAGTTTATTCAAACAAGCTAAAGACATATGAAATGGTAAAAATGAAGTAAAAGTTTAGAAAATAGAAAAGTTGACGAAGTGGAAAACTTGGATGCTCAAGAATATTTCTAATGCACTTTGCCCTCTTTATAGTCCTCTAGTGAAGTCAGAAGTGTGGTGGAGTAAGAATTTGATAGTGCCCTTGATTTGGATGAAGAGAACCTCATTGGTTTCATTATGCCAACTTTGCTTTTGCGTGTCAACCTTGTTTCTTTTTTTTTCTTCTTCTTCTTCTTTCTCTCTTTTTTTTTAATGACCCTCTAGTAAAGTCAGAATTGTAGTGGAGCAACGATTTGATTCGGATGAGAAAAACTTCACTGATTTCATTGTGCCCAAAACTGCAATTTTGTGCCACTTTGTGTCTCTTTTTTTCTGCTTTTATCTCTTTTTTTTATGATCAGCTGCTGAATTTCCTGCTTGTGTTTGCAACTAATTCTTGTTCATTTGGAAACTTGCTGACCAGAACTACTTCACTGTGAGGTTTCCTTTTTCTTCTTGTTCAGTCTTTCCTTGCAATTCGGCTTCCCATCTGTGTTTCTTTCTTTTTTTTTTTTTCTGTTCTGCTCTGAAAACTGCTGATGGAGCCAAACTTCATTGGGAAACACTTCAGACCAGAATTTGTATCATAGAACTTAAGACATCAAATAACAATTAGGGAATTAGATGCTCCACATGTAACCTTCACTAACCAACTCTTGCAACTCACTCTTGATACACATCACCTTCAAGTTGGCACACTTCAACTTACATTCTTTTTTTTTCCGTTTCTGTTTCAAGTTTTAGCACCACGCAAGTGTTGGTAGCTCTCTTCTTGAGTGAAGGTATCAAAGTTTTCAAGTGGATGTACTCAATTCTTTTTGATACATTTATGTACTTAATGCCTTGATTCATAGCCTAGAAAGCCCAGATTCAGTTTCAAGTTGATACAAAACTGCTTTTATGGAAACACAATCTTAGTCCTACTAGCATTCCAACTGAATTTTTCCAATACAGATTCAACAACAGCTATTCAACAGATTTTCAGCACTTTGCAGTTTCACAATGCATAAGGTTTCATTTGGGCTTTAGACTTGGCACGGTTTGCTTGTAGGTTGCAATTGCGTACCATTTTGTTTCAATTGTTTCCCTCCTTAACCACTTCTTCCTACTTATTCTTGATACCAAACTCAATTCAACCTGGCACCTTTTGGCTTCAACCGCAGAGATGATATAAAATGCATCCTTGATACAAATGAAATGCATCTTTGACACAAAATAATTCCAAAACACTAGCCACCTCCCCCACACTTGATCTTTTGTCCATCTCGGGCAAAGTAACATCAAGAAACATCCCAAACAAACAAGTCCATGGAAAAGTATGATTAAGAGCAGAAAATATAGTAAGGAAAATAGAATAGATTATGTATCAACTATGATTATTGCCAAAAACTGATATGGAAAGGAGAAACAAATTGATTAGCCTCTATAGATGTGATCCAATCATAGAAATATGGCTTTGGAAGAACCTAAGCAAGTTCTAGAGTACAATCACATATGTGTGTCACACAAATAAGGCCAATTCTCACTAGGTACAAATAATTCATCTCAAGTCATCAATTTAGAATCCATAACTAAGTAGTACTCAAGCATCCAAAAATTCATCCATTAGCTTAAACCTTAAGTTTTAACAACCAAATTGAATTTGTTTTCAAGAGACTCTAAAATGATATGAAGATAATCTAGAGGGATACATTTATTCCTACTCATTAAGAAAAAGTGACAAAAGAAATAACATGGTATTTATTCATCCTATTTTACCTAAGTATTTATTATCAACAACACACTTCAAAAAGAAAAATTTACTTCTAGAAAAATGAAAATGATATATACAATGAAATGTAAGTGCAAGAAAAGTAAACTCCCCTTAATTTGGGTAGATAGCGTCTTTGATGTTCACTCCGTCTACCTCTAGCTCCTTTAATTCTTCAAAGTACTTTTTGATCCGGTGGCCATTGACTTTCCAAATAAAATCGTTAGCTTCATCTTTAATTTCAACAACTCCATAGGGAAAAATGTTAGTTACAATAAATGGACCCTCCCACCTTGACCTTAACTTACCTTTTATCAATTTGAGTCTTGATTTGTACAATAAGACCTTGTCACCAATTTGAAAGTCTTTCTTCAAGATGTGCTTGTCGTGGAAGTTTTTGATCTTTTCCTTGTAGATCCTTGAATTTTCAAATGCTTCTAGCCTAATCTCTTCAAGCTCTTGAAGTTGAAGTTTTCTTTCTTCTCCCACCTTGGTAGCATCAAAGTTACACGCTTTTACTGCCCAATAGGCCTTGTGCTCAATTTCCACGGGAAGATGACAAGCTTTACCATAGACCAATCGGTAGGGGGACATGCCAATCGGTGTCTATAGGCCCAAAGTGCATCGTCAAGCCTCTTGCTCCAATCTTTTCTAGTGGGCCCAACAGTCTTTTCCAAAATTGATTTGATCTTTCTGTTAGAAATATCAGCCTGCCTATTTGTTTGGGGATGGTAGGATGTAGAAACTTTGTGCACAACTCCATACTTGCCAAGTAGAGCCTTCATGTGTTTATTGCAAAAATGAGATCCTTGGTCACCTATTATGGCCCTTGGAATTCCAAACCTGCAGAAAATGTGTGACCTGACAAAGCTAACAACAACACAAGAATCATCAGTCTTGGAGGGAATGGCCTCCACCCATTTAGAAACATAATCGACAGCAAGCAAAATATACAGATAACCAAATGATGCAGGAAAAGGTCCCATAAAATCTATTCCCCAAACATCAAAAATCTCACAGAAAAGTGTAAGATTCTATCAGTGTTGGGACATCTCATTTCTCGCTCCTATGTTCCCAGTTCTGACATCTATCACAATTCTTATAAAACAGATATGCATCATGAAATTGGGTGGGCCAGTACAATCCACACTCTAGCACCTTCCTAGCAATTCTTTGGGGTCCAAAATTCCCCCCACAAGCTGATGAATGGCAAAATGTAAGGACAGAAGAAAACTCATGGTCTGGTACGCATCTCCTAATTATTTGATCATTACAAAACTTCCATAAATAAGGATCATCCCACACATAGAATTTTGCATCGCTTTTAAGTTTATCTTTTTGAGCCTTAGAAAAATGTGTAGGAAAAATACGTGCTACTAAAAAATTAACTAGGTCTGCATACCAAGGCGACTCTCCATGTATCGCAAGAAGATGCTCGTCTCTAAAATCATCGTCAATGGTGGTAGGAGATCCATCTCCTCAATTCTGCTTAGGTGATCTGCAACTTGGTTTTCTTTGCCACTTCTATCTCTGATCTCCAGGTCAAATTCTTGGAGCAGGAGCATCCATCTGGTCAGTCTAGGTTTAGCATCTGGCTTTTTCAACAAATATTTCAGAGTTGCAAGATCAGAAAAAAAAATAACATGTGAGCACAATAGATAAGATCTGAATCGATCCAAAGCAAAAAATAATGGCAAGAAGCTCCCTTTCAGTGGCAGTGTATTTTGCTTGGGCGGCATCCAGGGTCATGGAAGCATAACATATGACATGAGGTGCTCCATCCACCCTCTGTGCTAGAACAGCTCCCACTGCAAAGTTAGATGCATCACACATTAATTCAAATGGCAAATTCCAATCAGGTGACTTAATAATAGGAGCAGAGGTAAGAGCCTCCCTGAGTCTGTGAAAAGCTTCTTTGCACTTATCATCAAAGCAAAATTCAACATCTTTCTGCAAGAGTTTTGTCAAGGGCCGAGCAATATCGCTAAAGTCTCTAATAAATCTGCGGTAAAAACCTGCATGTCCAAGGAAAACACGAACATCCCGTACGCATACGGGGTAAGATAAAGAAGAAATAACACTTATTTTTGCAGGATCTACCTCTATACCTCTCCTAGAGACTATGTGTCCAAGTATAATACCATGCTCTACCATGAAGTGACATTTTTCAAAATTAAGCACAAGGTTAGTCTCAATGCAACGATTTAAACCCCAAGATAAATTTTCTAAACATGAATCAAAAAACGTGCCAAAAACTGAAAAGTCATCCATAAATATCTCCATACAATGCTCTAACAACTCACCAAATATGCTTACCATACATCGCTGAAATGTTCCTGGCGCGTTGCAGAGTCCAAAAGGCATACGTCTACAGGCAAAAATGTCAAAGGGGCAAGTGAAGGTAGTCTTCTCTTGGTCCTCTGGATCTATACAAATCTGGAAGTAGCCTGAATAACCATCCAAAAAACAGTAATGGGACTTCCCTGCCAGTCTTACAAGCATCTGATCAATAAAGGGTAAAGGGAAGTGGTCCTTCCTTGTGACTTTGTTGAGCTTCCTATAATCAATGCAGACTCTCCAGGAATTCTTAACACTGGTGGGCACTAGTTTGTTGCTTCCATCTTCCACCACAGTCACTCCAGATTTCTTGGGCACCACATGTTTGGGACTAACTCACTAACTATCGGAAATGGGGTAAATGATGCCTTTCTGTAGAAGTCGAGTCACCTCTTTCTTAACAATGTCCAAAATGAGTGGATTAAGTCTCCTTTGCGGCTGCCTCACGGGTTTAACATTTTCTTCCAAGAATATTCTGTGCATACAGAGAGCTAGGCTGATACCTGTTATATCTGATAAAGTCCACCCAATCGCTTTCTTGTATTGCCTCAGGACTAGCAATAATTTCTCTTCCTGCTCTGATTCCAAGTGCTGTGCAATAATAACAGGAAAAGTCTGCTCCTCTCCTAGGTACACATATTTCAAGTGGCCTGGTAGTGGCTTTAGTTCAATCTGGCCCTGCTCAATGGGTATGAATGATCCTTGGGGCTCTGTGCAATCCCCTACACTATCATACCTGTGCTCTGAATCCTCTGGAATCTCAATAGAAGTAGGTGATCCTTGGGGCTCTGTGCAATCCCCTACACCTAGAAAATCCTCACCAGCTGGAAGTGAATCTGAAATAAACTCTGAAATATCCTCAGTCTCAATAGCAAGTACTCCCTCAGCCTCCTCTGAAATAATATCTCCTCTGGAAAAATCAAGTGAAACTCCCTCAACCAGTGAATCTGTATCAACCAGTCCATCCAAAATGTCAATGCTCATAATAGAGTGATCTTCCCTAGGGTACTTCATGGCTCGAAAATACTAAACTGAACTACTGTGTCCCCCACTTTCATCAAAAGTGTGCCAGCATAAACGTCAATTTTTTTCTTGACAGTCTTCAGAAAAGGTCTCCCAAGGATGAGTGGGGATTTTTGTACAAGATAATCTCCTTCCATGTCTAGAATGTAGAAGTCTGCAGGGAAAATCAACTCCTTTACTTTTACCAAAACATCTTCAATAATTCCTGCTGGATGGGTCTGACTTCTGTCTGCTAACTGAATTACCACTCCAGTGGGCTGCACAGGGCCAATGCCAAGCATCTGGAAGACTGATCTGGGCATTACATTAATGGAGGCTCCCAAGTCTAGCATGGCGTCATGAAATATAGTCCTCCCTATCTCACATGATACAGTAAAAACTTCAGGGTCTTCACACTTTTGAGGTATGACATGGATGAGTGATGAAACATTTTTCCCCAAGCTGACCAACTTATTCTCCTTAAGCTTCTTCTTGTGAACACATAAATCTTTCAGAAATTTTGCATACCTAGGAATCTGCTTAATCATGGTCAACAGGGGTATATTAATCTCTACTTTGCTAAACAACTTTACAAGCTCATTGTATTCTTTAGCTTTCTCCTCCTCCACTTGCTTTTTGGCTTGAGTTTTACGCTGTGGAAAGGGCAAGGGAACTCTCATTTCTTCCTCTTGAACCGAAATTGGAGGGGCTGAATTTTGAGCTGCTGTGAGGTCAGTTTCGCCTCTGATTTCTTCCTCATTTCCCACCAAAATCACAGGATTAGTTGAGGAAGGAGTTGAGCACGGATTAGGGGTGGAACCAACTGATTTTGAGGTCTTTTCAGGGCTGATTGGTGATGGAAATGTAGGTGCTGCCCTGTTTTCAAAAAAATTAGTTCTTGGACCATTTTGAGTTGAAGTAACCTTCCACTCTGACTCTGACTATGTCAGTTGCAAACTAGATAGAAAGAGTATAAGTGGAAGTTGTCAATTATTAGGATGCAGTTTAATCAGATGGTGCAGTAGAAAGCAACACTGCGTAGCCTTATCCACATCTGAAGTAGAATATGTTGCCCTAGGAGAGTGTGTAGCGCAACTTTTATGGATGATAAACACTCTTAAGGATTTCCAGCTAGAAGAAATCCAAAACCGTGGTTGCCACGAGTGGCTTTCATGCTTTCCACTTCCATGACCATAGGTAGGCAGTGCCAAATGAGAACTTTGCGAAACAAATAAAAAGATAGCTATTGTAGGAAGTGGGCTCTTAGCTCCTTCCCAGATCAGACTAGCTTCGTAGTTTCGTGGATTCGAACGATGTGGTTCCAACGAAACGGGTAAGGTATAAAGCATCATTAGCCTCAGAATCCACATCTGAATCCCCTTACGAAGCAGAATAATCCGCATCCGATTGCTTCATATGAATCATACAAAGCAGCTGAGGCACCCCAAGCGGCAGACTAGGATACGCCTTTTTTTCAGGAAGGAAGATAATTTTCAGCCTGACCCGATGAAGAGGGGATTTCAAACAAAGAGAGGGTTATAGCCCTACCAATACGTAGAGTAGCTCGGTAATGAATAGCCCAGCCTCCCTTACCATTTTTTTGAAATGAAGCAACCGAAACCCTCTTTGTGAACCTATGAATACTTTCAATAACCATAGTTTCAGTCTGGTCTGGAGATCGATGGCTTTGCCAAAGAGTTCCTTGTTCTGGAAAGTTGGACCCAAGGAAGCTGACTCCGATGTGAACGTGGCCTAACCACGTGTATAGGCGTAGGAATTTCTTTTCTCTACTAGTCAGGAGAATCTTAACGGGAAGACAAATCAAATCTGTGACTATCAAAAGAAAGCAGCTTGCTCTCTGATGTCATTCCGCTTGTAAGAATGACATAGAATGAAAAACAGGGGCAACACATAGGTTGATGGGTCTGCGACGACTAGATATAAAAAGTTTGAAGTGAGTGATCTTTCTTTCCGCGAGGGATCTGCCTTTCTAGGTAACAATACAAGACTTGGACTCCACAAAAGCAACTGTGGGAGATCCGGGAACCTCCGCGACGCCTTCTGGTGATTCCTCAAAGGATTGGCGACTGAGTTAAAAGCTCTTACTCCTCGGCCGAAGTTAGCAGCGACTCTAAGCCTTTGCACCATTCTGCCCAGATCGACTAATCCTTCTTTGCTTCTGTGAAATCAGTATCTCCGGAGGAATCCCGTGAATGACCTGTTCTAATCTGAATGAAAGACAGGAATCCAGCGACCTGTCCGGCAAGCAGGCGCGATAGAACGAAAGGGTCAATCGATCGGGTTGAGTCTACTGTGATGAATCAAACCCTTCTCGGTCTCTACTTGACCAGTCTGCTCTATCCTGTATTGACTCTAGAGCACGATCAGGAAAGAAGCTAGTGCCTGGCCGGTACTCCCTAGCGATAGATCAAACAGTCGATGTCCGGTCTGTGGGGCAGTGATCAATTCTTCCTAATGGACCAAACAAGTGACTGATTGCCTGGCAGAACGATAGGGGAAACAACAGTCGAAAGCCGGTCCGTTACATCTGTTGATGCAGTTTGACCTGATTATTGTTTTGGTGTTGACACTGATTTAAGTTTAGTTGAGTGAAGTTCAGATAAAGTCCTGGTCGGGGACTGGGCACGAAGTCCTAGTGAGTGAATCTTCACAAGAAATCCTAGTGAGTGAAGCTAGATGAAGGAAATCCTGGTAAGTGAAGCTGGGTCCTAGTGAGTGAAGCTAGGTGAAGGAAATCCTGGTGAGTGAAGTCGGGTCCTAGCAAGGGAAGCTAGGTGAAGAAAATCCTGGTGAGTGAAGTCGGGTCCTAGCAAGGGTAGCTAGGTGAAGGAAATCCTAGTGAGTGAAGCTATGTGAAGTAAATCCTAGTGAGTGAAGCTGGGTCCTAGTGAGTAAAGCTAGGTTGGACTAAGTCCCGGTGAGTGAAGCTGGGCATGAAGTCTTGGTCCGGGGGACTGAGCATTAATTATACTGGTTGGAGAGGGCTAGGTAGCTCATTCTCCGGGACTAGACTGAGTCAGAGAAGGCAAGGGAACCTGTTCTCTGGACTCAGAGTCGAAAAGAGTGGCTGGATCGGTCTGGAGTCCGATCAGGGAGTTGGCACAAACTCCCTTGATTCTATATCGGTCACAGGACCGATCCAGGATATCTGATCGGTCTGTTGACCGATCTAGAAAGTTTCTGAGGATACAGAAGGTTTTCAGCCCATAGAGGGTTTAAACTATACCAAATGGATGTCAAGTCTGCCTTTCTGAATGGGTTCATAAAAGAGGAAGTATATGTAGGGCAACCCCCAGGATTTGAGGACTTAGATAAACCTGAATATGTGTTCAAACTTAGGAAGGCTCTTCATGGGTTGAAACAAGCACCTAGAGCCTAGTACGAAAGACTATCAACCTATTTGATTTCTAAGAAATTTAACCAAGGCCAAATTGACTCGACATTATTTATTAAAACCTTAAAAAAGACATATTTATAGCTCAAATATACGTAGATGATATAATATTTGGGTCAACAAACTCTAACTTTTTAAAAGAATTTGTCAAAATTATGGAGAGTGAATTTGAAATGAGTTTGGTAGGTGAGCTAAACTTTTTCTTAGGTCTCCAAATAAAACAAATTAGGGATGGAAACTATGTTCATCAATCCAAATATGCAAAGGAATTAATTAAAAAATTCAAAATGGAAACTCTAAAGGCTTAACTATTCCCATGGCCACTAATGTCAAAATAGACAATGAGCCTGAAGGTAAACCAATTGACCTAAAGGTATACAGAAGTAT
Source organism: Boesenbergia rotunda (assembly GCA_024364735.1). NCBI lineage: Eukaryota > Viridiplantae > Streptophyta > Magnoliopsida > Zingiberales > Zingiberaceae > Boesenbergia > Boesenbergia rotunda. The sequence continues at coordinate 330,648 of JAGFNQ010003119.1, forward strand.
GATTGGTAGCTTATTATACTTAACTGCTAGTACACCTGACATTTTTTTCGCTGTAAGAATGTGCACTAGATACCAAACCTGTGCTAAGGAATCACACTTAGCAGCACTAAAAAGAATCCCAAAATCAAAAGACTTAGGAGTGACCAGGGGGAGAGTTTGAAAATCAACGATTCGAGGAGTTTTGTAAGATAAATGGATATATACACGAATTTTCGTGTCCTAGAACCCCCCAGCAAAATGGGATAGTTGAAAGGAAAAATAGAATCCTACAGGAAGCCGCTAGGGCTATGCTCAATGAATTCAACCTAGCTTACCAATATTGGGCAGAAGCAATTAGTATGGCTTGCTACATCCAAAATAGGGTACCAATTAACAAACGACACAATAAAACACCCTATGAATTATACTACCATAAATTTCCAAACCTACATTACCTAAGGGTCTTTGGGTGCAAAGTCCATATCCTAAACACCAAGGGCTATCTAGGTAAATTCCAATCTAAGTCAACCCCAGACATCTTCTTAGGATATTCAACAACAAGTAGAGCCTATAGGGTTTACAATAAACAAACTAAGAAAATTGAAGAAGAAATAAATCTGATATTTGATGAAGAAATTAACTCAAAATTTGATAATCCAGATCTAATTCATCAAATACTGATCAAGAAGAAAATGAACATACTGCTGAACCTTTAATTGAACCCCTAAATGAACTAAATATTGAACCAACCATTGAGACAATTGAACCAGCAATTGAACCAACTCAAGTAGTTGAATCAATCACTGAACCAAACCGACCAACCGGACCTGAGGCTGAACCAAGTTCCAGAAAAACTAAGAAACCCAGACTCAGTCACCCAACTGATCAGATTTTGGGTGATCTAACCTTAGGAGTCAGAACTAGGTCCGCTTATAGGAACCTTAGTCTGATTGCAATGATTTCTAAAATTGAACCTAAGACCATAGATGAAGCCTTACCTGATCCTGATTGGATCATAGCAATCCAAGAAGAGTTAGCCCAGTTTGAGAGGAACCAAGTCTGGGAACTAGTACCTAAACCTGAGGACAAATCCATTATTGATACTAAGTGGGTTTTTAGGAACAAGCTAAATGATCAAGGAGAAATAGTAAAAAACAAAGCCCGCTTAGTAGCAAAAGGATTCTGTCAAGTAGAAAGGTTAGATTATGACGAAACATATGCCCCTGTAGCTAAACTTGAGTCCATTAGGATGTTGTTAGCCTTTGCATCCCATAAAGGATTTAAACTCTATCAAATGGATGTAAAGTCAGCTTTTCTAAATGGATTTATCAAGGAAGAAGTCTATGTAGGACAACCTCCTGATTTTGAGGACTTAGAAAGACCTGACCACGTTTACAAACTCACTAAAGCACTTTATGGACTAAAACAAGTACCTAGGGGCCTGGTATGTACGCTTATCAACTTACCTAATCTCCAAAGAATTTAAACAAAGACAAATTAACTCAACCCTATTTATTAAAACCTTAGGAAAAGAAATCTTTATTGCCCAAATCTATGTCGATGACATAATTTTTAGGTCCACCAACTCAAACTTCCTAAAAGAATTTGTTAAAATAATGGAAAATGAATTTGAAATGAGCTTAGTTGGTGAGCTCAACTTCTTTCTAGGGTTACAAATTAAACAAACTAGGGATGGAAACTATGCCCATCAATCCAAATATGCTAAGGAATTAATAAAGAAATTCAAAATGGATAACTCTAAAAGCATAAGTACCCCCATGGCCACAAATGTAAAAATAGATAGTGACCCTGATGGTAAACCAGTAGACCTCAAACTCTATAGAAGTATGATTGGAAGTCTACTGTACCTTACAACCGCAGACTTGATATCCTTTTTCTGTAGGAATATGTGCTAGATACCAAACCTGTGCTAAGGAAACGCACTTAGCAGCTCTAAAAAGAATACTAAGATATGTTAAGGGCACCCTAAATATAGGGATTTGGTATCCTAGGACCTCAACCTTTGACTTATCAGGATTACGCTGGTTGTAAATTAGATAGAACGAGCACAAGTGCAAGTTGCCAACTGTTAGGAAATAGTCTAGTAAGTTGGTGCAGCAGAAAACAACACTGTGTAGCTCTATCCACAACTGAAGCTGAGTATGTAGCTTTAGGAGAGTGTGTAGCACAATTCTTATGGATGATGCACACTCTCAAAGACTTCCAGCTTAACTACACTCAAACTCAGGTCTACATTGATAATATAAGCTCAATTAACCTAACTAAGAATCTAATCCAACACTTCAGAACTAAACACATAGAAGTCAAACACCACTTTGTAAGAGATCACGTAGCCAGGGGTGAGATAGTCCTTAAGCATATAGACTCTAAATCTAACTTAGCTGACATATTCACCAAACCCCAACCTGAGTCTGAGTTTAGCTCACTAAGAAGGCAGTTAGGATTATGCTTGGTAGAATAGGCTTACTCTACTTCTGTTTTTCTTAAAACTGTTTTATTACTTGATTTTAAAATCAGTTTCTACTTAATTTGCAAAATCATTTTTTTTGAATTAGTTTTTCTTAAGAAAAATTACCCCCTTCAAAACTAGGGCTTTTTCGCAAATGGAATTAGCTTAGGTCCTAACCCTAGAACTGCATGCACCTATAGATCTAGAAGCCAGCATCTCACAAGCACTTTAGGGTACTTTTGACTGATAACCTAGAATGGGTTGAGATGCTTAGATCTTTGGCTTAATTCAAGATACTTTAAGTCAGTGCATCTGCAGTAATTGGGGCACTAAATACAAATTAAATAGTAATCAGGTTAAGTGTCAAGCTTAGAAAATCTAACTTGAACAAAACACTTAACTTGACTAACCCTAGCGAAAACTACTGTTTATAACAGTTAGTAACTAGCTAATTGGGTTAGATAGGACCCGAGCAAGATAATTCAACTTGATTTGGTCCAAGATTATACTTTGAATTGGTTCAGTATAGCACATTATTCTTTTGCTATATTCTTATGCAGTTTTTTTGCTATATTGCTTTGTTTTTTCTAATATATGGCAAAGGGGGAGAGATTGGAAAGGAGTGAAGATTTGAAAATTAAATTTTATTAATTTTTTCAAAATTAATAAAAAAATTAATAATTTTTGAAAATTAAATTTTATTATTTTTTTCAAAATTAATAATTTTCAAACCTTTATACTTTCTTCAAAAAGTAAAATCATCTAAGCTGTTTCAAATTACTTGACCGTTTTCAAAATACTTGACCCGAGCTATTTTCAAAAACTGTGTCTAAGTACTTGACCTAAGATGTTTTTTTTCTAAGTACTCATTTTTAAACTTCTCTAATAGAAGGTTTTAAAGTACTAAAGAGATTGAAATTTTTTTCAAAAATTCCTTTTGTAATAAAAACATCAGAAGATGTTTAGAAAATTTTCTAAGTTATTGACTTGAAAATTTTTCTAAGTGTAAAGTATAAATTTTCCAAATACCCAACCAAAATTTTTTTGGAAAATGTTTTCTAAAAACGTCTTTTGAAAAATGTTCTAAGTGTTGAAAAATCAATTCCATCTTTAGACTTAGAAATTTTTCAAACCCCACAAACCTTTGAAAAACCTAGGGGGAGATTCCTTCCAGGGGAGGAAACTAAACTGGTATTTCTCCTGTAACTTAACTTTTTGAACCGGGTTGCCATAAATCAAAAAGGGGGAGATTGTTGGTCCAGACAACATCCAAGTCGAACCTTGATTTTGATAATGGCAAAGGGTTCAAAAGTTAACATGTTATTTTTATCTAACATGTTACTTGAGTGTGTAGATTGAAGTCCTAGCGAAGGACTGCTAGGCACCTATCGAAGGACTGCTAGGCATCGAAACCCTAAGACCTGGCGAAGGGCTGCTGGGCACCTAGCGGAGGGCTGCTAGGAATCTAAGACCTAGCGAAGGATTGCTAGGCACCAGGCGAAGGACTGCTTGATACCGAAGACCTGGCGAAGGATTGCTAGGCACCGGGCGAAGGACTGCTTGGTACCCAAGACCTGGCGAAGGGCTGCCAGGCACCTGGCGAAGAACTGTCGGGCAAGTCCAACCGGAGGAGCCGGTTGGTAACAGGTAAACTCTCCTGAGAGGAGTAGGTGAGGATGCGTTCCCCGTTGAGGGAATAGTAGGCGTCGGTTCGACCTAGGGTTCCATTTTGGAGGCCCAAAGTCAGAACCAAGACAGCTACGGCTGTAAAATTCACTAACATTCTTGCTTTGTTTTGTTTGGTACTAACCTTGGATGCAGGACCGAAGGAATGAATGTCTGCAGCTCAGAACGCCCCAAAGGAGAGGGGCAACAGCTGGGTTAGGCGCCCGGGAGGTTCCGGGCTCCTAAGGTCAAAGCCAAACAAGAGTTGAGCAAGAAAATGCTTTGGAAGTTCACTGGGCCAGGCGCCCCCAAGCTCCCGGGCGCCCCCGTGGTCCCGGGCACCCCGAATGCCTCGGGCGCCCTGGGTCCAAGCCAACGAAGCAATTGGATTGAAGTTAGCCGAGAAGCCAGCAAGATCAAGTCATGCAGGGCGCCCTGTGTGTCCCGGGCGCCCCCGTCAAACCTCGAGCCCGATCCTGGAGGGATAAGGGCTGACCGAGTTCCGGATGAAGGTTTGCAAATCGAGAGACACGTGGAGGTAGCCCCCAGCATCCCGGGCACCCCCAAGTGCATTATAAAAGGGGCTCGACCCCCAAGGCTTCGAAACACACTTTTCCAACGCCTTAACACTCTTCGCTCAAGCGCTCTGCTCCGGAAACTTCTGATCTCGAGGTTCTAGCGCCGACGATGACCCTACGCACCGAAGAACGATCTACACTGGGAGTCGGTAATGAAGAGTTAGATTTTTGTTTTTACTGCAATACAGTAGTACAACATTCTGTAAAACTTTGCGTATTATAGAATTGCCCGCAGTAAACGGTCAAGGACCGTGGGCCTTGGAGTAGGAGCCGACCGCGACTCCGAACTAAGTAAAAAACCTTGTGTTCGCGTTTGTTATTTTAATTTCCGATGTGCATTCTCTATCTTATAATCCGAAACGATTTAAGATATTCACCCCCCCTATCGAATTCTCTCGATCCAACAAAAAGTCCTAACTTGAAGGGTTAGGCATGGAAAAGTCCTAGCTTGGAGGGCTAGGTGTGAAAATTCCTAACTTGGAGGGTTAGGTGAAAAATCCTAAATTGGAGGGCTAGGTGTGGAAATTCCCAACTTGGAGGGTTAGGTGAAAAGTCCTAGCTTGGAGGGCTAGGTGAAAAGTCCTAGCTTGGAGGGCTAGGTGAAAAGTCATAACTTGGAGGGTTGGGTGAAAAGTCCTAGCTTGGAGGGCTAGGTGATGAAATCCTGGTGAGTGAAGCCGAGTCCTAGCTTGGAGGGCTAGGTTGAAGTCCCGGTGAGTGAGACTGGGCACGGAGTTTTGGTCCGAGGGACTGAGCACGAGTCAGGGGAGGTTGGGAGCCAGTTCTCTTGACTTAGAGTGGGTTTGGCCTTGCCCAGATCGGTCCGGTGACCGATAAGGGAAGTAGGCACGGAGTTCCCTTGTGGATCAGTCTGGTGACCGATCCAGCGATGCATGATCGGTCTGGTGACCGTTCAGGGAGCTTTCCAGTAACTTTGGCAAACCTATTGTTCGGCTCCTGATCGATCTGGTGACCGATCAGGGATAAACCTTGATCGATCAATCTGAACGATCAACTGTCGTGAGGTTTCTCATCCTGACCGATCAGACTGGAGCCTGATCAATCAGGGAGTGTCCTGATCGGTCTAGTGACCGATCAGCCGTGTATTTTAGGCGGGATTGTGGCAAGCAGATTTCTGGATCGGTTTGGTGACCGATCTGGTGACCGGTCAGGGTGACTGATCATACAAGCTTGCGATCCCAGGTTTCTCACTGGGGACCGATCAGGCTGGAGCCTGATCGGTCTGGGATCATTCTGATCGGTCCGGTGACCGATCACTTTAATTCAAATTCACTGTCAGACGCTCTAATCGAGTCTGTTTTCTCTGCCGATTCTCTGATACACCGTTGATATTATTTGATATGCTTTGCTAAGTGACTGCTAAGTGTGCAGGAGATACAGGTGGAATTCGTTCTTAGATTACAAATCGAATATTTTACAGATGGAATTTTTATCCATCAATCAGTTTATATACTAAAAGTCTTAAAATGATTTTATACGGATAAAACTTATTCATTAAGTTCTTCGATGGTTGTTCGCTCGCTTGATGTGAACCAAAGACCCATTTCGACCTAGTGAAAATGGTGAAGAACTGTTTAGTCCTGAAGTACTGTATTTAAATACAATTGGTGCATTAATGTATCTTGCTAATAATACAAAATCAGATATAACATTTGTTGTGAATTTATTAGCAAGATATAATTCTTCTCCAACACGTAGGCATTGGAGTCGAATTAAACATATATTTAGGTATCTTCAAGGTACCATCGATTTGGATTTGTTATATTCTAATATATCTATTTCAAAGTTAATTGGTTATGCAGATGCAGGACATTTATATGATATACATAAAGGTCGATCTTAGACTGATTATTTATTTACATATGGTGAAACTGTCATATCTTGGCGATCTACCAAACAAACCATAGCTGCTACATCATCAAATCATTTAGAAATACTTGCAATACATAAAATAACTCGGGAATGCGTTTGGTTGAGATCAATGATTTAACATATCAAGGAAAAAAATATGATTTAGCTGCAAACAAGAAATTCTTAACAATATAGTATGAAGACAACGCAGCATGCATAGCTCAATTAAAGGAAGGGTACATCAAAGGGGATAGAATTAAGCATATTTCGCCGAAGCTCTTACTCACTCATGATCTACAAAAGAATGATGATATTAAAGTTCAACAAATTCGTTCTAGCGATAATTTGGCAAATTTATTCACCAAAGCATTATCTACAATAACATTTAAGAAATTAGTATATAGTATTGGAATGCGACGGTACATAGATCTCAAATGATATTTTAAAGAGTGAGAGTGAAATCTCACTATACCTTATTATGTTCGATAAATTTATAGTTATACGGTTACAGAATGATGTATTCTTTTCCTCATTAGTTTTTTTACCATCGGAATTTTCCTTATAAGGTTTTAATGATGTGGATTCTTTATTTATGGATATCCAAGGGACAATATTATAAAATAACATATGAATATCTAAACCCTCAATCTCTTATAACTTCTTAACTTTATATAAAACATATGAGAACTTTCAACATTATATATCTATAAATAGTTATGCATGTATTCCTTTCAGAGATGTAAAAAAAAAAGAAAAGATTAATAATGTTTTTTTATTTATAATTGTTTATATAATTTCACAACAGATTGAACTATTTTTTAAAAAAAATAAAAAATCAACTTTCTGACCGTATCTATAGATATTTTCGAAGGCTGTCTGTATCTTAGATATGACCCAGCTCGCCGTCGGTCCAGGGATTCCTTCCAGCGATATCGATCGAACGGTGGCCCGAGAGAGCAAGGGAGAGATGTCGAGGCCGGCACGGAGCGACGCCCACTTGCCGCAGGAGGAGGCGGCGAAGGTGGAGGCGGAGACGAGGAACTATTTCGAGGGGATCGCCCCAAAGCGCCACACCAAGCCCTCCCGGAGCGACTACTCCGCAGTCTACTCCGACGCACTCCATTCGTCCGACCCCGATTCTATTCCCGAGCTCGACAAGCTCCGTCATCTCGAGGCCGATCCCCTGGTTCTTCCTCGCTCCGATTCAGATTTGCGATGATATAATTTTACTTCTGCTTTTGTACTGTCTTATGGATCCAATCTCTTCCATTTTTTTGGAATTCTTTGCAGAAACTAGTCTGCGATGGCCAGGAAGTGGAAGAAGAATATGTGGAGACGGAGTATTACAAGGATCTCAACGGTATAGACAAGGAGCATCACACGGTACTCCTCGGCTATTACTCTTTTGCCCGTTGCTGCTCAATTTGTTCAAACATTACGTTATGATCTCAGGAACCACGTGCTGTAGATTATAGGAAGAGATAGAAGTAGAGGGCGACCAAGATAGGAAAATTAGATATGACATCTATTTATAGAGTAAAAAACTAGTACAACTCAGTGAAGAAATAGAGTTGAAAAATCTATAATTAAGTCATTTAAAAATGGTTTCTACTCAAGGTTGTAAAAATCGCTAGGCGGTAGTCGGGCGGAGGACTACCGCCTAGCGCCTAGGCGGCACCACGGTGGGGTGCCGCCTAGCGCCTAGGCGCGATGCCTAGGCCGACTTTTACAACTTTGTTTCTACTTTATTTTGCTGGTTTATCCACCAACTTTTTCAAGATTGTTTGCTATTGAGTTCAATTCATCTTTTAAGTTGTTCGGTGTTATATGGTAATCCTCGAGATTAAATCTTCCTTCTTGTTTGGTTCTAGGCTTGCACCTCATTACTAGATGCAATTCTGGAGCTTCTTGTTACCTAAAGAACCTTACCACATCCGTAGCTGAACATGCAATACTAGGATGTATTAACTACTACAAAGGGCTTTTGTTAAACTTTGGTTTTGGTTTTACAAGGAATTGGAATTTAGGGCACACAAATTGAATTTTTGTAAATAAATAAGACATGGAAGAAAAGGCAGAGATTAACGTAGTTCATATTTTACCATATTTTTGGCTGTCGAGAATTGAGATTAAAGAAAAGGTTCACTATATAATACCATGAAATTATTAAGTTCAACTCCTCATTCTAATACCACAAAGGGACTCTTTCTGTAACTACGATAAAAACTAAAGCTATGAGAATAGCCAGCTTACAATCTTTATCAAGTTCTCTCTTGACATCACCATGCATATTGCTGGAAGTGAACTCTATCCTGTGGGATTTGATTGCCCACCCTAAAACTCTCAGCAAAGGCATGATATCTCCAATCGAACTCACGCTCTGCTGATTGGATCTTAGTTTATTTGGTTCTTACAGTTTGGTAGGCCTTTTTGGTTAAGGTAGCTGCCACAGGCAGACAGACCTCAAGTTGGATTTCCGTTTGATCTTATCAGTTACTCTTTATTTTGTCTTTCACATGGTTGCAAGTGATAAAAAGGGTAGATAATCTCTAGATGTACTCATACTAACTTTCCTCTTTCCTACTAACTTACAATTCCCCTGTTAAGTTTCTTGATTTCTTCACTCAAGGAGATTAAGATTTACATGATATATCCTTTACGTAGGCACCATGTTGCATTATGTATGGAGTGTTAGCTCCTTTCTTATGCATTAGCACAGGTATTCACTATTATGGTTTTTCTCGCATACTCAAAGCAGATAGTAACACTCCGTTAAACTTTCACTATTCTGCTTCAAAAAATTGTATCCCCTATTTGATATCCTCGTTCACTTTTCCAGGAACTAATTTCTGATTGATACATTGTTTTAATGTCAATATCTCATTGTGTGCCTATGAACTGGTTCTCCAGACCGGGACAGGTTTCATCAAAGTAGAAATGAAAAATACTGGCAGTTTTGTACTAGGACAAGCACCTGATGCATCAGACTTCCAGACACCTGGCAAGGGGAATCCAGCTACAAATGAATGGATTCCATCCGCAGACATAGTATGCTAACCCATTTCTGTATTCTTGACTATTTGGCTACGATTTGATCTTCTCTATTTGACGTCTGATCGTACTTCTATTCAGATTATTCCTGCTTCAAACAAGCCCAAGAGGAGCGACATTTAACATGTTCATTGAAAGGATATGGATTGGTTCTGCTATGACTACCTATGCAATCAGCAATTGTCATACTACAAAGTATTAGTAGAATAAACACTTGCGTGTTAGTTGTGTGGTAAATCGAATGATTTAAGATGTATATCTAATCGTTCGTTTCCTTATGGTGTGTTTGCTGGGCATCATTTGAAGGCTATTGTAAAATGAAACAAAGAAGATTAAATGGTAAAGAACTTATTAATTACCTGCCTACAGAAAATATGGTACTGATCTAATTCAGAGATTCAAATACTTATTATCTACTGTGCCACTAATTAGTTTTGGAAAATTTTAAGCATTTTCTGTTTCCAACTATAGGTGTCTGATACGATCTCCATGGAAAATGGTTATAATTTTAATTGATAATTATCACCTATTTACATTTATATATAAAATTTAGGACTAATAAGGAGATTGTCTTTAGAAATAATTGAAAATAATAGGGAGAGTGAAAATGGGAGGGTGAATGGTAGAGTGAATGACGTGACATTTTGATTCTGGACGGGTTCATCGTGCCCCCCAGAGTATAGTTTGATTCTGGACAGCGGCCGAAGGTCGTCGATGGTGTCCAAGCGATAATCGGACGTGTACATGTAAAGTATCCCGTCATTCACTCAAGCGTCACATCATTCACTCTCCCTATCATAATTCAAAATAATTATTTATTTCAATATTAGGAGGGTTGTCCATTTAAGGATAAATATATTATGAGGACTTTGCGTGATGTTATTTTTCTTCGGATAAATTGTCTTTAATATTTTGGCATCAGAACCATATTGCCAATATGATGAATATTCGATCAACTCCGACTCCCATCGAATTTGGAAACTCATATAACTTTCGGCTATCAATTCTAAATTTAAGGATGTATTTGGTTTAAATTATTATGTATAATTTTTATTATGTGATTACTAAATAATCAAATAATTAAGTTTATGGGAAAAAAAGCTAATCTTAAGGTCGTTTGATTCAATTTCTAAAATGATATAATTTAATATTTACTATATTACCTTAGATTCCTTAGGGTTAAAAAAATCAATTCAAATTATTTTATTAGATTAGGAGAGGATAGAATAAATTAATTAAAATTAAAATTAAAAAAAAGCAAAGTTCTCTTCTAATTTTTTCTAATTTTTTTTTTACCGTGTCATCACTTCTCGATGTCATTTGCGTCCCCATCACAACTAGAACCCCACCATCCATAAGGACGGCGACGATGGTGCCTCCATAGTTGACATATGCCTGTAGAAGTTATTACGGCATAGAGGAACTTGAGATCCTGTAAAATTAACACGAGTATTAGGGGACACGCTGGCAGGGGTCTGACAGAGTCCACTCCAACGCTCAAGTCAATGTCCGTCTGAAAAGTAAAAGTAGCGAGAAGTAAAGAATGTATATAGGATTGAGAGAGTGTAACTCCTTTACCGGAGCGGTTAGACTATCTTTCATACTGGCATCGACAGATTAGACGTGCCCCTCGATCGGTGTCACGTCTCCGATACTTAAGTCACGCCCTCCTCTTTCGACGGTGACTGGATATCTTTTGAAACGGTCTGCGCCGCTATCATGCTTCCGTCTGTTACAACATTTAAGGGTCGTGCAGACCTTTTCTAACGGGGATGATTATCCATACCTAGAGGGGGGTAGTACCCGAGGTCGGTCATTGCGGGGACTCCACCCCGCGAGGTGAGCTCGAGGTCTTCGGGCACGATAACTCCCGAGGTGCTCTCGGGGCCTAATCTCCCGGGGTGCTCCCGGAGGGGTCTCGGGCTGACTTCCTGGGCGCGTCTCCTGGGGTGGGCTCCGGGGCCCGAGAAGGAAGGTCGCTTCGATCTGTCATGTTGCGCCCCGCGGCTTTTCATCCCTCGTGTCGGGCATGGACTATCCTGTTGGGTCCGGGTGCATGTTGACATGGATGCGGGTTCGTAATTTTAAAATTAATTACGTGCAGCGGAAGGTTTAGCATAAATAATTTCTCTAAATCATTTAACCACACATCTAAGCATGCAATTTTATCTTGTGTAGACATGATCATATATTTAAAATTTTGCAGAAACGTAAACTAATTTACATATTACCTCGCGTAACTCGAAGGAAGGGACGAGATCCAACCGTAAGCGTCCTTGGAAGCTCCGCCTCTATTCGCGTCCACGCCGAGTATCTTCGGGATGACTTCGCAAAGCCACGAGTTTCGTGTTCTCGAGAACTACTAGATTCTCCGAGAACGCGACGAGAAAAACCAAGAGAGAAGTCGGAAGACTAACCACAAAAGGATGGCCGGCTGGTGCTCCTTCTTGGGGCTGGTTGGCGCACGACAAGAAGGGGAGAAGAGAAGGAGAGAAAGAGAGGGAGAGAGCCTATGCCTTCATCTCTATGATTATCACCCAAGCCTTGCCTTGGGTCCTTTATATAGTGGCCTCTCAACCATCAAGCCTCTCAAATATGGAATAACTTATTCCATCATGCCAAGTTTGATTTTATATCATGGTTAAAATCATATTTTAATTCATGATAAAAATCAATCAAGTCTCTTCTCTCTTATGGAATAAATTTCCTTATCATGGTAAATCAATCCATGATTGATTTTATAAAATAAACCAATCCATGGTTCATTTTAATTTCCATGAAAAATAAACCAAACCTTGGTTTATTATATAAAAATTTATATCATCCATAATTTTATAAAACAAACCACACTTGGTTTATTTTATAAATTGAACCAAAAACTTGGTTCTCTCCCTTTGTTGTGGCCGCCAAGCAAAGAGGATGGAGGCCCTCTTTGGCCGGCCCATCCAAGCCAAGCCCCAATGAATTAAACTTATTTAATTCATCTATTAAGTCTTCAAAAGACTTAGCCATTTTACGCTTCCGATGCGTCTCTGAAAAATTCAGATTCGACTTATCGTTTGGCTCAACCAAACTTAATCTCTCTTGATTGGAAAATCCAATTTTCAACTCGTTTTAAATCCCTCGGATTACTCGTAGTGCGTGTGACTAAATAGGCTTTCGATTTATGTTGGCCGTCTATAATTAATCAATTATAGAACGATCATGAGTGGCACCTAGTAGTACATCATGATCCCCAATTAATCGAAAGATCAACGGTTGACCTCAGAAACAATTCTGAAACCCTTCAGCAGCTATAATGAATCGTGCCCCATTCCCTTCACCATCTTATACCCACTTGGTTCAGGACATGGTCTATGTGTGTCAGTCCCCACTAGGCTGACTACGTCACACCTAGCCCAAGTAACGTTTTCTCGTCCTACGGATTCTAATTACTCTCATGTATTTAAGAGATTCATACTCTGAACATGTCATGCTCTGGCCAGAGGCTTCGAGTAACAATCCGACGATAGGCCTCGGGTATACATCTCCTCGCAAGGAGTGGTGAATCCTTTGTAGGCTGTTCAAACATCTTCGGGCACTTCGGCTTATACCCAATCATCCTGGGTCCACACCTCCTTGGAGATGCTTGCTTAAGATGTCAAAGTATAAGTCTCCATGACCAAGATGACTTGAACACCGCAAGTCAAAGGAACATCGCACTTAAGCTGCAGTAAGAACTTCACTGACATATCTATATGTAGACTACCATATGAAGTTTTACAGCCAGTCACTCCAATGAACTAGTTCCCTTAACTAGCATTCATGTTTATCTCCGGACATCTCAATGTCACCAGCCAGTGAGAATCAGCTGATTAGAGAATAACCCATGCTAGTCTCAACAGAATTGATAGTGTCCGTATTTATCAATTCATCGACTAGGGACAATTTCAATACTTCACAATTGCACATGTAGAGATAATCACTAGTTGTGAATTCATCACAAATTCTCTCATGCTGTGAATTGTATTGCGGACATTCAGTAAATGAGTTTAAGATCTCAATCAAATACACAAACATGTATACTCAAATAGTGAATATTCATTTATTAAAATAAATGATTACAATCATAAGGCGATTGCCTTAGGACACTTCTCTCATATCACTAACAAACTCCCACTTGGCCTAATGCCAATCGCTACGGTACCCAATACCACAGGCTCTAACATGACCCTCAAACTTGCTTTGAGGCAAGGCCTTAGTTAAAGGATCCGCTAAATTCCTTTCAGTGGGAATTTTCTCAATTTGTATATCATTCCTACTTATAATCTCTCTGATCAGATGATAGCGGCGAAGCACATGTTTGGATCGCTGATGAGACCTTGGTTCCTTTGCTTGTGCAATAGCTCCATTGTTGTCGCAGTAAACCGGTATTGCTTCATCAATGGTTGGAACCACACCAAGTTCTGAGACAAACTTCTTGATCCAGACTGCTTCCTTTGCTGCTTCCGAAGCTGCAATATATTCCGCTTCCGTGGTAGAATCCGCTACGGTGTCTTGCTTGGAACTCTTCCAACTTATTGCGCCTCCATTCAAAATAAATACGTATCCGGACTGAGATTTGGAGTCATCCTTATCTGTCTGGAAACTGGCATCTGTATACCCACGTATTACCATATCACCTTCTCCATATATTAGGAACACATCCTTAGTGTTTCTTAAGTACTTGAGGATTGTCTTGACAGCCGCCCAATGATCCATTCCTGGATCAGACTGGTATCTGCTTGTGACGCTCAGAGCATACGATACATCGGGCCTAGTACATAACATAGCATACATGATAGATCCTATCGCGGATGCATAAGGAATCTTATTCATGCAAATCCTCTCGTCTTCTGTGCGCGGACACATAGACTTCGAAAGGTTGATCCCATGCCTGATGGGAAGGTAACCTTTCTTGGATTCCGACATGCTAAACCTTTCTAGCACTCGGTCTATATATGTAGACTGCGAAAGACCAAGCAACCGTTTTGATCTATCTCTATAGATTCTAATCCCAAGGATATAGGTTGCTTCTCCCAGGTCTTTCATGGAGAAAGTTTTGGACAACCAAATTTTAACTGACTGTAAGACTGATATATCGTTTCCTATAAGTAATATGTCATCGACATATAACACTAGGAATACGACTGCACTCCCACTAACCTTCTTGTACACACAAGGTTCGTCAGGATTTTGTGAGAAATCAAACTCTTTGATTGTCTCATCAAAACGGATGTTCCAGCTCCTGGATGCTTGCTTTAGTCCATATATGGATCGTCGAAGCTTGCATACTTTGGTTTTATTAACCGATGTGAAACCTTCAGGTTGTATCATGTATACATCCTCAAGCAGGTTTCCATTAAGGAAAGCTATTTTCACATCCATTTGCCATATCTCATAATCATAATGAGCTGCTATGGCCAGGAGCATCCGAATGGATTTAAGCATAGCTACTGGCGAATAGGTTTCGTCATAATCAATTCCTTGTTTCTGACGATATCCTTTTGCCACTAATCTAGCCTTAAAGGTAACAACATTACCTTCCATGTCGGTTTTCTTCTTGAAAACCCACTTGCACCCTATGGGCTTAATCCCTTCAGGTGGGTTAACCAAGTCCCATACTTGATTTTTGTACATGGAATCCATTTCCGACTTCATGGCTTCAAGCCATTTATCCCTTTCTGAATTTTTCAGAACATCTTCATAACTGATAGGTTCTTCATCGTTAATGAGTAACACGTCGTTCGATTCACTTATGAGAAATCCGTATCTCTCTGGAATATTGCGTGTCCTATCAGACCTACGAAGAAGTGGTGTTGTTTTAGGTTCAACTGATAGCTCATCATTATGAGTTATTGGTTGTGGGTCTAGACTAGGTGTCTCTGTAATGTCTATTGGAGTTTCTTGAACTTCTTCAAGTTCAATGCTACTCCCACTGTTTTCTTGTAAAAGAAATTCTTTTTCTAGAAATACAGCATGCCTTGAAACAAACACCTTTTGTTCCAAGGGATGATAGAATTGGTAACCTTTCGTTTCCTTAGGGTATCCAATAAATAGACATTTATCAGACTTAGCATCCAATTTGTCTGATACAGTCCATTTACATAAGCAGGACAACCCCATATCTTTAGGTGAGATAAATGAGGTTTCTTACTATTCCACGTCTCATATGGAGTAGTAGAGACTACCTTGGTCGGGACTCTGTTTAGTAAGTAAACAGCTGTCTTAAGCGCATAGCCCCAAAAGGATTTTGGAAGAGTTGCATGATTCATCATAGATCTAACCATGTCCATCAAGGTTCGGTTACGCCTCTCAGATACACCATTATGTTGTGGTGTATATGGCGGAGTCCATTGAGACAATATCCCATTGTCCCTAAGATAATCTTGAAACTCTTGACTTAAGTATTCACCACCCCGATCGGATCGAAGTATCTTAATACTTTTGCCAAGCTATTTCTCTACTTCACTTCTGAACTCTTTGAATTTCTCAAAAGCTTCAGATTTGTGTTTCATTAAGAACACATACCCGAATCGTGAGTGATCATCGATAAAGGTAATGAAGTAGCTATAGCCTCCTTGTGCAAGAGTTGACATTGGTCCACATACATCAGTATGTATTAGACCAAGCAATTCTCCCACTGGTTTTCCTTTTTCGGAAAAGGGTAATTTGGTCATCTTGCCTTTTAAGCATGATTCGCATGTATCAAATGAACCGGGTTCAAATGATTCTAGAATTCTACATTAGTGTAATTTGGTCATGCGTTTCTTGTTTACATGGCCAAGACGACAATGCCACATATAGGAGTCTATTTGATTATATATTCGAGCACGTTTGTTGCTAACTTCGATATTGAAAATGTCACCAGATAAATCTAACGTGTAGATACCATTGCATAAAGTTCCGGTCCCATAAAGAACACCATTTAAAGTTATGTAACAGCAATTATTACTAAAAGTTAAATGATAACCCTTTTCATTCAAGCATGAAATAGATACAATGTTCTTTATTAACGAAGGAACAAAATAACAATTATCAAATTCTAAGACAAGTCCAGTAGGGAGCTTTAGCAAATATGTTCCGATGGCAATAGCAGCAATCTTTGCTCCATTTCCAACTCGCAAATTCGCTTCTCCCTTGACGAGTCTTCTTCTATTCCTTAGCCCCTATATGTCATTACATATATATGAGCTACACCCAGTATCAAGTACCCAGGTGTCCGAGGAAATAGAGTGACATTCAATAACGATGATACTTGAAGAGGATGGGGCATCGAATGCCTTCTTCTTCAAGGACTCAAGATAAACCTTGCAGTTTCTTCGCCAGTGGCCCTCCTTGCCACAGTGATGGCAAGTGCCTTTTGGTGTCTTTTCAATCTTTTTGGCCTTTTTCTTCCTTCCCTTATTTTGTTCTTTGGGCTTCCTCTTAGAGCCTTTCTTTGAGGAACCAACTAACAGTACCGTCTTCTGATCCTGCTTTACAGAAGGCCCCTACAGTCTTCAGCAAGTTAAGCAACTCAGGAATGGTAGTCTCCAGTTTGTTCATCCGATAGTTCATCACAAACTGTGAGTAACTCTTGGGCAAACAATGCAGAATTAAGTCAATACTTAGTTCGTGATCCATTGCAAATCCGAGTGTGCCTAGTCACTCAATGTACCCCAACATCTTTAACACAAACTGTGAAACAGAAGTGCCTTCCTGCATCTTAGAGGTGAAGAGGAGTCTGGAGACCTCAAACCTTTCGAATCTCGCCTACTCGTCAAACAGCTCATGAAGATGGAAGACGATGGTATGAGCATCCATATGCTCATGCTGCTTTTGTAGCTCAGGTACCATAGCGGCTAGCATGATGCAACTCGCAAGTTCAGAATCGGCCACATGTTTCTGATAGGCCACTAACTGGTCTGGAGTTGCATCTTCAGGAGGATGGTTGGGAAGTTGTTCTTCAAGGACATAAGCAAGCTTTTCTGCCTTGAGGACTATCCTCAGGTTTCGAAGCCAGTCCATGAAGTTTGGCCCAGTCAGCTTATTGGTGTCCAAAATGGAACGCAAATTCAGAGAAGACATGATCAGGTGATTATCCTAGAAATACAAATTGAGGTTATGTGATGAGAATGATAAAGAATGCATCAATATACATTAATTAAATCCTATTTATTTTTCGAATTGAATAACCCTTTTTATCAATTCGGGAGATCGTAGGAACATCTCCAAATAGGTTGATATCCAACCATAGATAAGAACAACCATGGCTAGAGTCCATCAAGTTATTCTTAGCTATGAAGGTAGGTAATTATACCGATTACATATTATACATATGTAACTATCACATTATGCTATCAACTAATTGAATGTTTGCATAAATCATTGGGTTGTTAACTCATTAACAAGTATGCAACAATATACATAGCACCCAACTGCACCTCTCTTTACATCGACCTTGGCTGTGGCACAACAAATCGATGCTCCAAGCTTAAGGCTGACCTATTAATCAAGAAATAGTTTTAATATGGTTGGAGCTCATTCAACCGTTTAGTCGGGCTTGGATGTGTCCAACAACCAAAACTAAGGATTGACCTCTGACTCTAACTATATTAATCATAAACTAATTCCATGGTTTGAACATGTTGAGGTTCAAGTCGGGCATGGATGTGTCCATCAACCCAAAAGAGAAACAAAACTCCGGTTCTAACCATATTAATGGAAGGTGTTGGCCTTAATATTTTGTAAGGGGTTTTGGGTCTCATCCTTTTCTTTTATGCACATTTATGACATATAATTATGTCATGTTCTAACGATTTCCTTAATAAAGTATGTATGTGACTTAATTTATCAAGTCTCATTAATTGAATTAGGAACCGGATTTCCTAATTCTAATTTCATACTTTATTCAAGGAATTGTTTTGGGAAACAATTTCCTGAATTATCATAATCAATTTCGGAAATAATATGTTTAAGACTTTGATTTCACTAAATCAAATCTTATTAAATTAAGAGACAGATTCCCTTAATTCAACCATATATTATTTTCATGAAAATCTTATTTAAGGAAATATACTCTATAGGAAATAATTTTCCTAATTAATTTTGGAGACAATAATATGTAAGAGCATCACCTCATAAATCAAATAAGGAAATTATCATTTGAGAATCACCTCAAAAATTTCCAAGATTTGATCACATATTTTATTTATAAAAAATTAATATCAATAACTTAATTTGGATGGCTCCCCGAGGCTCAATCCAAATTAAACATTTGACAATTTAAATTCAATTTAGGAAATTTAATTATAACAACTAACTTTAAATTGGACGGCTTCCCGAGGCTCAATCCAAAATAAAGAATTTTGTAAATAATTTAATTTCCAATTATAAATTTAAATGCCAATTAATATTCCCATAATTTGTCTAGACTTTCTTGAAAGAAAGTGTCCAAAATTACGAGCTTTCCATAAATGAAAGTTTCCAAAAATAAAAGGTTTTCAGAATAATTGTAAGTTTCTGGTACAAAGAAAACTTACGTTTTTCCAAAATTGGAAAATTTCCAAAATAGAAAGTTTCCAAAATTGGAAAGTTTCCAAAAAATGGAAAGTTTTCATAATTATCATAAAATTTTAGAAACAGAGATATTCCAAACTTTGAAATTCCTAAATTGAAAATTTACCATAATTGGAAAGTTTCCATAATTGAAAAGTTTCCAAAATTGAGATCATGATAAAGTTTTCCGCAAAACAATTATATGATTATGTCGAACACAAACCTCGGCTCTGATACCACTGTTGGGACCGGGTGCATGTTGACATGGATGCAGGTTCGTAATTTCAAAATTAATTACGTGCAGCGGAAGGTTTAGCATAAATAATTTCTCTAAATCATTTAACCACACATCTAAGCATGCAAGTTTATCTTGTGTAGACATGATCATATATTTGAAATTTTATAGAAACATAAACTAATTTACGTATTACCTCGCGTAACTCGAAGGAAGGGACGAGATCCAACCGTAAGCGTCCCTTGGAAGCTTCGCCTCTATTCGCGTCCACGCCGAGTATCTTCGGTATGACTTCGCAAAGCCACGAGTTTCGTGTTCTCGAGAACTACTAGATTCTCCGAGAACGCAACAAGAAAAACCAAGAGAGAAGTCGGAAGACTAACCACAAAAAGATGGCCGGAATCAAAATTCCGGCGAAGCAAAAGAAGAGGCTTGCGGCAAAAGGATCCTTGCGGCAAACTCTAATTCCGGCAGCACCTTCTTCCGGCCAAGAGATGGTCGGAGCTTCCTTCTCCGGCAGCAGGTGGTGGTAGGCAGGGAAAGGGCAGGGGCGGCCGGCTGGTGCTCCTTCTTGGGGCTGGTTGGCGTACGACAAGAAGGGGAGAAGAGAAGGAGAGAAAGAGAGGGAGAGAGCCTATGCCTTCATCTCTTCGATTATCACCCAAGCCTTGTCTTGGGTCCTTTATATAGTGGCCTCTCAACCATCAAGCCTTTCAAATATGGAATAACTTATTCCATCATGCCAAGTTTGATTTTATATCATGGTTAAAATCATATTTTAATTCATGATAAAAAATCAATCAAGTCTCTTCTCTCCTATGGAATAAATTTCCTTATCATGGTAAATCAATCCATGATAGATTTTATAAAATAAACTAATCCATGGTTCATTTTAATTTCCATGAAAAATAAACCAAACCTTGGTTTATTATATAAAAATTTATATCATCCATAATTTTATAAAACAAACCACACTTGGTTTATTTTATAAATTGAACCAAAAACTTGGTTCTCTCCCTTTGTTGTGGCCGGCCAAGCAAAGAGGATGGAGGCCCTCTTTGGCCGGCTCATCCAAGTCACGCCCCAATGAATTAAACTTATTTAATTCATCTTTTAAGTCTTCAAAAGACTTAGCCATTTTACGCTTCCGATGCGTCTCTGAAAAATTCAGATTCGACTTATCGTTTGGCTCAACCAAACTTAATCTCTCTTGATTGGAAAATCCAATTTTCAACTCATTTTAAATCTCTCGGATTACTCATAGTGCGTGTGACTAAATAGGCTTTCGATTTATGTTGGCCGTCTATAATTAATCAATTATAGAACGATCATGAGTGGCACCTAATAGTACATCATGATCCCCAATTAATCGAAAGATCAACGGTTGACCTCAGAAACAATTCTGAAACCCTTCAGCAGCTATAATGAATCGTGCCCCATTCCCTTCACCATCTTATACCCACTTGGTTTAGGACATGGTCTATGTGTGTCAGTCCCCACTAGGCTGACTACGTCACACCTAGCCCAAGTAACGTTTTCTCGTCCTACGGATTCTAATTACTCTCATGTATTTAAGAGATTCATACTCTGAACATATCATGCTCTAGCCAGAGGCTTCGAGTAACAATCCAACGATAGGCCTCGGGTATACATCTCCTCGCAAGGAGTGGTGAATCCTTTGTAGGTTGTTCAAACATCTTCGGGCACTTCGGCTTATACCCAATCATTCTGGGTCCACACCTCCTTGGAGATGTTTGCTTAAGATGTCAAAGTATAAGTCTCCATGACCAAGATGACTTGAACACCGCAAGTCAAAGGAACATCGCACTTAAGCTGCAATAAGAACTTCACTGACATATCTATATGTAGACTACCATATGAAGTTTTACAGCTAGTCACTCCAATGAACTAGTTCCCTTAACTAGCATTCATGTTTATCTCCGGACATCTCAATGTCACCAACCAGTGAGAATCAGCTGATTAGAGAATAACTCATGCTAGTCTCAACAGAATTGATAGTGTCCGTATTTATCAATTCATCGACTAGGGACAATTTCAGTACTTCACAATTGCACATGTAGAGATAATCACTAGTTGTGAATTCATCAAAAATTCTCTCATACTGTGAATTGTATTGCGGACATTCAGTAAATGAGTTTAAGATCTCAATCAAATACACAAACATGTACACTCAAATAGTGAATATTCATTTATTAAAATAAATGATTACAATCATAAGGTGATTGTCTTAGGACACTTCTCTCATATCACTAACACAAGGTTCAAGGATCAGGCTGAGCCTACTTGAGTCAGGGTCGACCTGAGCTTGAGGGGCCGACTCGAGCAAGGGTCTGCTGAGTTTCGGTCGCTACCCTGGATGTGATGTCTTTGTCGAAGAGTTCTGAGAGGGAGCTTGACCCCGACTCCATACCTGCATCCCGTGATTCCTGCTCGGGCTTTTGTTGAGGAGCCCATCCTCAGCTCGTGGTCTGATATGAGCTCAGGTCGGGGCTTTTCCTGAATGTAATATGATTTTCATACTTGACGATGTGACCTCCCAAACTAGTCTACCCTATCTCTACCTGGCATCACCTATAAATACTCATGTATGTATTATTTTCAGAGATGTGAAAAAGAACAGATTAATAATATTTCTTTTCATTTATAATTGCTCATATAATTTCACAATATTACGTTATCAACGTGAAAGTTCTATTCTTTTAATTTAGCTATACGTAATTTTGAAAATTATATATATATATATATATATATATATATATATTCTCCATCAAAATTATTCAAATGCCAATAAGTTAAATTTATAGTTTTTTCATGCTTTGTTAAGCAATTGTTTAGTTAACTATTAGTTAGTTACTTATTTGTATGACTTGCAACATTTCAAAAGTATTTTATAGTTATATTTTACAAAATCATCTTTTGATTATATTATGTTTTATGATTTAGTATAAATATGTATGACACATGATAGTTATTATTAATGATTTAGTTTTTTTTATTAGATTTCACTATGTCCAATCTTTCAAAGTTAGAGTTTGTGGATGTTGATATTTCAGGAACAAATTATCTATCGTGGATTTTGGATGCAGAGATTTATTTAGATGTTATAGGTCTTAGAGACACCATAAAAGATGGAAATAAGGAATTTTTACAAAATCGTGCAAAAATAATAATATTCATTCATCACCATCTTCATGAAGGATTGAAAACTGAATATTTTACAATCAAAGAGCCACTTGAGCAATGGAATAATTTGAAGGAAAGGTATAGACACTATAAAACTGTGATTCTTCCAAATGCTCGTTATGAATGAATTCATTTACGTTTATAAGATTTTAAATCTGTAAGTTAATATAACTCAACTATGTTTAGAATTATCTCTAAATTAAAATTATATGGTGAAAAAATTATCGATAAAGATATATTAGAAAAAATATATTCTATCTTTCATGCATCTAACATGCCCTTGCAATAGCAATATAGAGAGAAAGGTTTCAAGAAATATTCAGAGTTGATTACATGTCTTCTTGTGGCTGAGTAAAACAATGAGCTTTTGATGAAAGCTCATGAGACCCGCCCAACTGGTGCTAGTCCATTCCCTGAAGTGAATCAGATAACTTGTAAAAATGATAAACGACAACATAGACAAAAATTTCATTGTGGTTGTGGTCGTGGTCATAGACATGAAAATGATCGATTTCAAGAAAACACAATGGTTATAATAAAAGAAGTACGATAACTCACCAGAAGTGGGTTAACAATAATGTCCACCAGAAGTGGACAAATGACAATGGTAAAAGGGTTAAAAGTAGACATGATAATGATGAAAATAAATCAAAAAATTCATGTTATAGATGTGACATGAAAGGACATTGATCATATATATGTCGTACGCCAAAATAACTTTCTGATATCTACCAAGCCTCTTTAAAGGGCAAAGAAAAATATATAGAGACAAATATTGTCTTTTAAGACAATAACACAATTCCTGATCCTTTTATGATTATACATTCGGATGTCTCTGATTTCTTTACGGATCATGATCAAGGAATAGACAATTTGATTGGAAATGATGATATTTATAGAGATATCTAACATGATCAAATATTTTAAAATAAATTAGTTCATTTGCTATTATGTTTCTTTAGTAATCTTTTAGTTGTTTCTCATTATGTATTTCTTTTATTATAATGAAGAATATAATGGCTTTTGGATTCAATAATGAAGATTTATGTCTGTTGATAATGCAATAACACATTCTATATTCAGAAAGAACAAATATTTTACTTATTTAGAAGTGGGTGAAAGTAATGTTAATACAATATCTAGTAGTACAAATTTTATTGAAGGCTTTGGAAGAGCTAATATCATTACTTGGAGGAACAAAATTTATTATTGACAATGCATTGTTCTCTCCTAAGTTTCAAAGAAATTTACTAAGTTTTAAAGATATTCGTCGAAATAGATATCACATTGAGACACATAATGAGAATATTGAATATCTTTATATTACAAAATTAGTGTTGGGTAAAAAACACATATATGAAAGATTACCCGCTTTCCTATCTAGTTTGTGTTACACAATACTATATGCAATAGTAAACCCAATGTTTACTGCTTTAAATAATTTTATACTTTGTCATGACCAGTTGGGATATCCTGGTTCTATAATATTTTGAAAAATTATCAAGAATTCACATGGACACCCATTAAAGTATTAGAAGATTCTTCAATTTAATGAATTCTCATGGGCTGCTTGTTCTCAAGAAAAACTTATTATACGGCCTTCACCATCGAAAGATGGAATTAAATCCCCTGCATTTCTAAAATGTATACAAGGCGATATATGTGGGCCTATTCACCCACCAGGTGGACCATTTAAATATTTTATGATTTTAATTGATGACTCTACAATATAGTCACATGTATATTTATTATCAACTCACAACTTTGCGTCTGTGAGATTGCTCGCACAAATAATTCGATTGAGAGCACAATTTTCAAAATATTCTATCAAGAAAATACGTCTTGATAATTTTGGTAAATTTACATCCCAATTATTTAATAACTATTGTATATTTATTGGGATAACTATTGAACATCTTGTTACTTATGTTCACACACAAAATGGTTTAGCTGAATCATTTATTAAACGCCTCCAGTTATAGCTAGACCATTGATTATGAGAACTAAGCTCCCTATATCTATTTGGGGGTATGCTATTTTGCATGCAGCAACACTTGTACTTATCAGGCCAACCAGTTATCATATATTCTCCCCTTTACAATTAACTTTTGGTCAGGAGCCTAATATATCCCATTTGAAAATATTTGGATGTATGGTATATGTGCCAATTAGCCCACTACAACATACTAAAATGGCATCCCAAAGGAAATTGGAAATATATGCTGGATATGATTCCCCTTCGATTATAAGATATTTGAAACCAATAACGAAAGATGTCTTTACGGCATGATTTACCGACTATCAGTTTAATGAAATAATTTTTCCAAAGTTAGGGGAGAAAATAAATATTTTTATAAATAAGTCACTTGGCATGCATCATTATCGCAATTTGATCCTCGTACAAATCAATGTGAACTTGAAGTTCAGAGAATAATACATTTGTAAAATATTGTAAATCAATTTTCTGATGCATTCACTAACCTAAAAAGAGTGACTAAGTCACATATACCAGCTATTAATGCTCCAACTCATATTGATGTACCAATTGGACAATCAATTAATGAGACTACTACTTGTCTAAAATGTGGTAGACCAATCAGTTTTAAAGATAAAAATCCCTGAAAAGAAAAGGAGCAACTAATCAATATGTTGATTTTGAAGTAGCTCAGTCTCCTACAGAGACGACTGATATAACTATTGAAAAAATCCCAGAAGTGGTCTAGACACTTGAAAATAATGAAGAGATCTCAATAAATTATGTCAAGACGGGAAAGAAATTGAATCAATCAAAATAAGTTGTCGACAATAAATTTGTATACAGTGTAGCATTTGATATTTCTTTTGAAAATGAGGATCAAGAACATAAATCTATTGAACACTATCATAATATGCATGATTGGCCAAAATGTAAGGTTTTGGGACCTGTAGTCCAAACACCAAAAGGTGAAACCCCTGTAGGGTACAAATGAGTTTTTGTACGAAGCGAAAAGAGAAATGAAATCATAAGATATAAAGTTCGTTTAGTGGCACAAGATTTTTCTCAAAAACCTGGTATTGATTATGAAGAAACATATTCCCTTATAGTGGATGCAATCATATTTCGATATTTTCTTTATGTGGCAGCATAAGAAAAGCTTGAAATGCATTTGGTGGATATAGTAACAGCTTATTTGTATGGAGAACTTGATAATGATATTTATATGAAAATCTCTGAAGGACTCACGATGCTAAAAGTATCAAGTTCAAATTTTAAACATATGTATTCCATTAAATTACAAGATCATTGTGTGGATTAAAGCAATCTGGACGTATGTAGTATAACGTCTAAATGATTATTTGGTGCAATATCAAAATGATCCAATATGTCCACATGTTTTTATAAAAGGGATGAATCAAAGGTTATCATTATTGCTACATATGTTGATGATTTAAATATGATTAGAAGATTTGAAGAACTTCTAAATACAGTTGATATCTTGAAAAAAGAATTTGAGATGAAAGATTTAGGAAAAATGAAGTTTTGTCTTGGATTACAAATCGAATATTTTACAGATGGAATTTTTATCCATCAATCAGTTTATATACTAAAAGTCTTAAAACGATTTTATACGGATAAAGCTTATTCATTAAGTTCTCCGATGGTTGTTCGCTCGCTTGATGTGAACCAAAGACCCATTTCGACCTAGTGAAAATGGTGAAGAACTGTTTAGTCCTGAAGTACTATATTTAAGTACAATTGGTGCATTAATGTATCTTGCTAATAATACAAAATCAGATATAACATTTGTTGTGAATTTATTAGCAAGATATAGCTCTTCTCCAACACGTAGGCATTGGAGTCGAATTAAACATATATTTAGCTATCTTCAAGGTACCATCGATTTGGGTTTGTTATATTCTAATATATCTATTTCAAAGTTAATTGGTTATGCAAATGCAGGATATTTATCTGATCCATATAAAGGTCGATCTCAGACTGATTATTTATTTACATATGGTGAAACGGTTATATCTTGGCGATCTACCAAACAAACCATAGCCGCTACATCATCAAATCATTCAGAAATACCTGCAAAACATAAAATAACTTGGGAATGTGTTTGGTTGAGATCAATGATTCAACATATCAAGGAAAAATATGATTTAGTTGCAAACAAGAAATTCTTAACAATATTGTATGAAGACAACGCAGCATGCATAGCTCAATTAAAGGAAGGGTACATCAAAAAAGATAAAATTAAGCATATTTCGTCGAAGTTCTTCCTCACTCATAATCTACAAAAGAATGATGATATTAAAGTTCAACAGATTCATTCTAGCGATAATTTGACAGATTTATCCACCAAAGCATTATCTACAATAACATTCAGGAAATTAGTATATAGTATTCGAATGCGGTGGTACAGAGATCTTAAATGATATTTTAAAGAGGGGGAGTGAAATCTCACTATACCTTATTATGTTCGATAAATATATAGTTATACGGTTACGGAATGATGTATTCTTTTTCCTCATTAATTTTTTCCCATCGGATTTTTCCTTATAAGATTTTAATGATGTGGATTCTTTAATTATGGATATCCAAGGGAGAATATTATAAATAACATATGAATATCTAAACCCTCAATCTCTTATAACTTCTTAACTTTATATAAAACATATGAGAAGTTTCAAAATTATATCTCTATAAATAGTTATGCATGTATTCCTTTCAGAGATGTAAAAAAAGAAAAGATTAATAATGTTTTTTTATTTATAATTGTTTATATAATTTCACAACAGATTTAACTATTTTTTTTTAAAAAAAACTTTCTGACCGTATCTATAGATATTTTCGAAGGCTGTCTGTATCTTAGATATGACCCGGCTCGCCGTCGGTCCAGGGATTCCTTCCAGCGATATCGATCGAACGGCGGCCCGAGAGAGCAAGGGAGAGATGTCGAGGCCGGCACGGAGCGACGCCCACTTGCCGCAGGAGGAGGCGGCGAAGGTGGAGCGGAGACGAGGAACTATTTCGAGGGGATCGCCCCAAAGCGCCACACCAAGCCCTCCCGGAGCGACTACTCCGCAGTCTACTCCGACGCACTCCATTCGTCCGACCCCGATTCTATTCCCGAGCTCGACAAGCTCCGTCATCTCGAAGCCGATCCCCTGGTTCTTCCTCGCTCCGATTCAGATTTGCGATGATATGCTTTTACTTCCGCTTTTGTACTGTCTTATGGATCCAATCTCTTCCATTTTTTTTGGAATTCTTTGCAGAAACTAGTCTGCGATGGCCAGGAAGTGGAAGAAGAATATGTGGAGACGGAGTATTACAAGGATCTCAACGGTATAGACAAGGAGCATCACACGGTACTCCTCGGCTATTACTCTTTTGCCCGTTGCTGCTCAATTTGTTCAAACATTACGTTATGATCTCAGGAACCACGGGCTGTAGATTAAAGGGAAGAGATAGAAGTAGAGGGCGACCTAGATAGGAAAATTAGATATGACATCTATTTATAGAGTAAAAAACTAGTACAACTCAGTGAAGAAATAGAGTTGAAAAGTCTATAATTACGTCATTTAAAAATGGTTTCTACTTTATTTTGCATGGTTTATCCACCAACTTTTTCAAGATTGTTTGCTATTGAGTTCAATTCCTCTTTTAATTTCTCTAAATTTGTTCGGTGTTATATGGTAACCCTCAAGATTAAATCTTCCTTCTTGTTTGGTTCTAGGCTTGCACCACATTTCTAGATGCAATTCTGGAGCTTCTTGTTACCTAAAGAACCTTACCACATCCGTAGCTGAAAATGCAATACTAGGATGTATTAACTACTACAAAGGGCTTTTGTTAAACTTTGGTTTTGGTTTTACAAGGAATTGGAATTTAGGGCACACAAATTGAATTTTTGTAAATAAATAAGACAAGGAAGAAAAGGCAGAGATTAACGTAGTTCATATTTTACCATATTTTTGGCTGTCGAGAATTGAGATTAAAGAAAAGGTTCACTATATAATACCATGAAATTATATTAAGTTCAACTCCTCATTCTAATACCACAAAGGGACTCTTTCTGTAACTACGATAAAAACTAAAGCTATGAGAATAGCCAGCTTACAATCTTTATCAAGTTCTCTCTTGAAATCACCATGCATATTGCTGGAAGTGAACTCTATCCTGTCTTGGATTTGATTGCCCACCCTAAAACTCTCAGCAGAGGCATGATATCTCCAATCAAACTCACGCTCTGCTGATTGAATCTTAGTTTATTTGGTTCTTACAGTTTGGTAGACCTTTTTGGTTAAGGTAGCTGCCACAGGCAGACAGACCTCAAGTAGGATTTCCGCTTGATCTTATCAGTTACTCTTTATTTTGTCTTTCACATGGTTGCAAGCGATAAAAAGGGTAGATAATCTCTAGATGTACTCATACTAACTTTCCTCTTTCCTACTAAATTACAATTCCCCTGTTAAGTTTCTTGATTTCTTCACTCAAGGAGATTAAGATTTACATGATATATCCTTTACGTAGGCACCATGTTGCATTATGTATGGAGTGTTAGCTCCTTTCTTATGCATTAGCACAGGTATTCACTATTATGGTTTTTCTCGCATACTCAAAGCAGATAGTAACACTCCGTTAAACTTTCACTATTCTGCTTCAAAAAATTGTATCCCCTATTTGATATCCTCGTTCACTTTTCCAGGAACTAATTTCTGATTGTTACATTGTTTTAATGTCAATATCTCATTGTGTGCCTATGAACTGGTTCTCCAGACCGGGACAGGTTTCATCAAAGTAGAAATGAAAAATACTGGCAGTTTTGTACTAGGACAAGCACCTGATGCATCAGACTTCCAGACACCTGGCAAGGGGAATCCAGCTACAAATGAATGGATTCCATCCGCAGAAATAGTATGCTAACCGATTTCTGTATTCTTGACTATTTGGCTACGATTTGATCTTCTCTATTTGACGTCTGATCGTACTTCTATTCAGATTATTCCTGCTTCAAACAAGCCCAAGAGGAGCGACATTTAACATGTTCATTGAAAGGATATGGATTGGTTCTGCTATGACGACCTATGCAATCAGCAATTGTCATACTACAAAGTATTAGTAGAATAAACACTCGCGTGTTAGTTGTGTGGTAAATCGAATGATTTAAGATGTATATCTAATCGTTCGTTTCCTTATGGTGTGTTTGCTGGGCATCATTTGAAGGCTATTGTAAAATGAAACAAAGAAGATTAAATGGGAAAGAACTTATTAATTACCTGCCTACAGAAAAATATGGTATTGATCTAATTCAGAGATTCAAATACTTATTATCTACTGTGCCACTAATTAGTTTTGGAAAATTTTAAGCATTTTCTGTTTCCAACTATAGGTGTCTGATACGATCTCCATGGAAGATGGTTATAATTTTAATTGATAATTATCACCTATTTACATTTATATATAAAATTTAGGACTAATAAGGAGATTGTCTTTAAAAATAATTATTTATTTCAATATTAGGAGGGTTGTCCATTTAAGGAAAAATATATTATGAGAACTTTGCGTGATATTATTTTTCTTCGGATAAATTATCTTTAATATTTTGGTATAAAGTCCTTATCTATTTCTGCATATTGCCAATATGATGAATATTCAATCAACTCGGACTCTCATCGAATTTGAAAACTCATATAACTTTCGGCTATCAATTCTAAATTTAAGGGTGTATTTAGTTCAAATTATCATGTATAATTTTTATTATGTGATTACTAAATAATCAAATAATTAAGGTTATGGAAATAAAACATAATTTTAATGTCGTTTAATTAATTTTGAAAATGATATAATTTAATTTAATATTACTATATTACCTTAGATTCCTTAGGGTTAAAAAAATCAATTCAAATTATCTTATTAGATTAGGAGAGGATAGAATAAATTAATTAAAATTAAAATTAAAAAAACAAAATCCTCTTCTAATTTTTCTAATTTTTTTGTACCGTGTCATCACTTCTCGACGTCGTCTGCGTCCCCATCACAACTAGAACCCCACCATCCACCACAAGGACGGCGACGGCGGTGCCTCCGCAGTTGACATCCATCCGTATCATCTAAGCAAAGCTCCGCCGCCGATGTTGCAGCCCCTGTCGCCGCTGCGGCTACAGAATGCGCTCAACGGGGGTCTTCCCTGTGAGTTCGCCAACAGGGCTGGCTCAAGACATAGGCTAATGGCCTATGCCGAGGATCCTAATTTATTAGGGATCATTAATTTTAAAAATATTAAATATTATTATTTTATAAAATCTATTATTAATGTCATTATTCATGTTTAAATTATTAATCCTTATTACTCTTAGTAATTAATTACATTTAAGAATAATAATACGGATAGTAAAAATAAATATCCTAGTGAAAAGTTTGACCGTCAATCGGTGGCACATCCGACGTTTGATCGTCGATCGAACATCGTCGACGGTCTCTGGCCGCCATCCCAAACTAAACTATATCCTGGGACACGGTGAACCCATCGGGGATCGTCATAATTACGATCACGTATCATTCACCGTCGATCCTGACGGTTTCACCATCCCCAAGGTATTTCATTAGAAGCGGCGATCGAACACCTTCGATGGTATCAGATCGACGATTGGACATCGTACGTACTATCGATTGACGGTCAAATTTTTCATTGAGACATTTATTTTCACAGTACAAATTATTTCTCTTACATTTAATTGTATTCCCTTCTGTCATTTTAAAAGAAATTTATTATTTTATTATTTATTTTTTCAACTTATTTTTTAACTTATAAAAGTAGTTTTGTACTGATATTATTTTGCTTCATTTTTCTCCAAATCTCCTCCCTTACACCCTCTAGTGAAATTCTTAAAAAAAGATAATATGTCGTTTTTCTTCACTGGTAATATTTTTTCCTCACTCTTTTCTTTTTCCTCTATAAGAAATAAGAATGTGGATTAGGATTTATTTTATTTATACAAATACAAATAGAATAGTAGTCTTTTCAAATATCAAATTATTATAAAATTTTCCTCACTCTTTTCTTTTTCCTCTATAAGAAATAAGAACATGGATTAGAATTTATTTTATTTATACAAATACAAATAGAATACTAGTCTTTTAAATATCAAATTATTATAAAATTTGATATTTATTTATTTATATTATATTTGTGTAGGTAATAATTGAATTTTAAAATATCATCAAATTGAAATTACATGGTATAAATCAGATTTTTTTTTCTATAATTTTAAATAATTTTATTTTGATAAAATTACAGTGACTTATAGTTTCTTTTTCATTATTATTTAAGTATAAATATGTCTGCTATAAAATATGATTATGTATATACAAAATATATAAAAAAAGAAAAATAGAAGAATTTATTAATCTCAAATAGATGCACTTGATAGATTTCTTGCTAATATTCAAAATCAAAACTAAGAAAATACAATTAAAAATTTAAATGAAAATCTAATTGAATTTTTACTAGAATATAATACTTTAGAAACTTTATTTTTAAAAATTAAATTTTATATAAAAATTTATTATTAAAAATTAATATTTATTTTTAAAAAATATTAAACCCGTGTCAATCCCTAGTCTGAATTAAAAGACGTGAGGATTCTTTTAAAAAAAAATTAATAAAGGCCTAATTATTT
Organism: Boesenbergia rotunda; assembly: GCA_024364735.1. Classification (NCBI taxonomy): domain Eukaryota; kingdom Viridiplantae; phylum Streptophyta; class Magnoliopsida; order Zingiberales; family Zingiberaceae; genus Boesenbergia; species Boesenbergia rotunda. The sequence continues at coordinate 362,926 of JAGFNQ010003119.1, forward strand.
TTCCTGCTTAGGGTCTCAAATAACCTTGAGATGACCCTGTTTGCCAACGTCGCAGGCGATGCCGGTTTCGTTGTCAAGGTGGATGGCAAGCATGATGACAGAGTCGTCAAGCGAGGAGAGGGGTCGTTGGCAGCAGCCTCGGGATGGAGGTGACGCCGATGAGGAAGTAGTTCCGCTCCAAGTTCACCGTCGAGTAGAAGGAGAAGATGTTGGCCTTTGCAAACTAGATTTGGGTCCCTTCTAGAAACAGAATGAGTTGATGGTTGAGCAGTTCTTCTTCGACGCTAGCATCAACTCCGGCAAAGGGTCCTCATATTAGGCAGAGGCAGACTGAGCGGGTAGCTGTGTAGGAGGTGCCTATTTGTGGAGGGTAATTTTGAAAAAAAAAATGTATTAACCACATAATAGTGAAAAACCTTAGGCTTTTATGGTTTTTTGATTCCAGATTATATCACCTAATTACTGACGTGGTGGGTGTGTTACATTATCGGCAATCAATCATTACATAAATCAAACAAGATTGTTGTTAATAAACTATCAAAGTTATCAACAATAATCCTCAATCAAATGCCCCCTAATAGTATAGATGTCTTAGCCGCTGATGTGGTTATTCTAAAATCACAATCCCATATTTTTATGATAAGAGATGCTAGCCGCAAGAATGATGAGCAACAACATTCACTCCACGCTACCGAGTTTGATGTTGAATTACCATCATTGTAGCGTAATTTCCGCATGGATATCACACTAAAATTGATTTTTCAAAGTTTGAAGGAGAGATTCTAGAGGATGGATTCTAAAAGTAGAAAAATATTTTTGTTATTATCATACCCTTTGAGGAATTGAAAGTAGATGTGGCTGTCATATATTTGGATGGTGTTGCATTAGATTTATTCGCCTGGATTAATAGTGAGTGGACGTTGATATATTGGGAAGAATTAGTTAAAGGCTTCCAAAAGAATTATGATATGGCAGAATTCCAAAATTCTGACGAAAATAATTATAGTATTTTGCAAACTCATGGTGTTCAAGAATATCGCCAGGAATTCACCAAGAGTGTTGCTCCTGTAAAACAATGGCTATAACATTGCCTCCTAGGGGTTTTCTTGATGTTCGAATCCACAAATCATAAAGCGTTGTAAAGTCATGAGTCTAGCCTTGGAATACGAAACAAAATCAAAACTGAATAAAAATTTCAAGGGCGTTACAGTGGCTATGCAAGGTTGAAACAACACCAATTACATCTCTCACGACAATGGCTAGAATTTCAGCTTCAACATTAGTCAGTCTTTTCAATCGGCTAATCCTTCCAACACCACTGCACCAGTGAAATTTGGGGATGCAAAAAAAACAAGCATGACGAGACAAGGACCTTTATTTTCATAGTAATGAAAAATTCAGTCTGCGACACCGCTCTAAACTATCAACATTCTCATTATTAGAAATTGCTAAGGATAAAGAAGAGGCTATCCAGTTTGAGAAAATAAATAAAATAGAAATAAAAGAAAGAAAGAAAGATATGGCAAAAATTCTTTCCATGCTATTCTCGAGAGTTCACGGGGAACTACAATGAAAGTACAAAGAAATATCCATGACCATCCAGTGATGATCCTCATTGACAACGGTTCCATGCACAATTTCATATCTAACAAGCTAATCGACAAACTTAGATTGCTGGTACAATCAATGCCTACATTTGGTGTGCAGATAGATAATAGTAAAATCACATGTTGTAGTAAAATCTTTCGGGAAGTTGAAATGCAGTTACCGGGATTTAGTATTATCCAGGATTATTATCCTTGCTCAGTTGGAGGCGCATATCTCACATTAGGAATAAAATGATTAGCATCTTTCAATATAGTGCAAGCAAATTGGCATGAGATGTTTTAGATTTTTCATGGGAAATAGTACAAACTTTAGGAGTTATCCACACCATCTTCTTCGGACACATCATTTCAATATCTAGCCAAGGCGTAACCTTCAGATGCACCTGCCTAGCAACTGGCTATAGAATCCCTCATCGACTATCTATTAGGCTGATTTGAGGTTGTGTTTCATAAACCTGAGGCGCTTTCACCTTTTAGACATCACTCACATTCCATACTGTTAGTACCCTTAGCTACAACACCAAACCTATCACTATCATTCTTAAAAAATGGAAATTGAAACATTAAGAAATTGCCATAAAATCCCTGATCGCAGCTCAAACTCTGCCTTCAGTCCCCAGGTCAGAGAAAATATTTTCTCACTCCCTGTCAAAATCTGATCTGTAACTGCAACTCCCTCCTATTTTTTATTTTACTTAATTGTCTATGGTTTTAATTAAAACCCTTTGTAGCTCATTTTTTCCGTCCGAAATCCCAACTACCAACGTCTTCTTACCCTAACTCAACACCGACTTCCTTCTCCAAACCATCGACGAACAAAGTCTTTATTGATAATTGAAGGCCAAAATCGAAGAGGCGATCACACTTTTGCAGCTCATTTTTTTCCGCCCGAAGCCTCAACTGCCAATGCCTTCTTGCCCTAACTCAAAGAAACGATCACACCTTTATCAGTGAGTCTGTGTTTGATCTTTTTCGATTAAATAATTCCATGAGATTTGCATTTAGTTTTTTTTATTGTGTGTATTCCATGAGATTTGCGTTTAGTTTTTTTTATTATGTGTGTTTTGGTTGGTTGTCTATTTCATGTCTAACATTTATAATTTAGTTTAGGGATTTTGTATGTGTTTTTAGTTGATTGTCGATTTGATGCCCAATATTTAGGGTTTAGTTTAAGGATTATGTGTGTGTTTTTGGTTAACTGTCGATTTGATGCCCAATATTTAGGGTTAGTTTTCTGATTAGGTTTGTGTTTTATCTATTTCATAGAGTGTTTTTTTGAAAATTCCTTAGAGTACTCGATTATAAGTGTTTCATGATAAATTATAATGGTTTAGTAGTTGAAATAGTTTAATTTTTAGGAATTTTGAGAAAATTACTTAGAGTACTCGATTATAACAGTTTCATCCTCAATTTTTTTTTATTTTAATGCTGGAATCTAATTATTGTTCAATTTTTTGGAATGATTTGGAGAAAAAAATTTGCCTTACATTTTTATATAAATATTGATCTTCAGTTTTTATACTATTGAATAAAATGTTATATTTTTATGGATTAGGTCAAAAATAAAATCTAGAACTGGGTCTTGCAACCTTGCATTTTTGGGTAGTTGTAAGTGCAAGAATGAGTTGTTTGTGATTTCAATTTTCAGTGGTTGTAGTTTGCAGAATCATAGATTACTCCTGAATCTATGATTCTGCAATACATAGCGCCACAGCATAAGATGTACGTGACTTTGAACGACGACAATGATGTCCTAAATATGATACATCTTCATATGTGTTTGAAGCTTAGTATAATCGATTTGAGGGTAAAGAGTAGAAATGCATACATTAGCAACCTAAATTTTGAGAGGTAAAATATATTATATCACTGTTCATATTTTGGTTTTGATAATATGTTATGTTACTTCTAGCATAAGTGCATATAATATGGTTTATTTGACACTACTAATCTTATTTAAATTCAATATCTTCTTTCATTATGTATGTATGATATATACTTATTTTATACTTATTTGTGTCTGGTACATCATAATAATTTTGTATCAAACTGGTAAGGGTTAAAGAGGAACACACACAATCTAAGAGTGATGAGAGATTGAACATACCTTATTGCAGAATACTATAGATGCTTGGATTAATTGTATTCATGGTGGTTCCGGAAGGAGTCGACGACGATGGCCAGACACTGACGTTCTGCCCACGTGGAAGCTAGCAGGAGGGAAGGAACTCTGCGCCCTGCGAGATCAACACAAGCATTAGGGAAACACGCCGGAGGTTGTCCGGCGGAGCCCACTCCAACGCTCAAGTCAGTACCTCGATAAAGAAAGGTGTAAGACAAGCAAGAAAATATGAGTCGTAGAGAGTGTCTAACCCCCCATACCAGAGGGGTTGGGGTACCTTTTATACTGGCCTCCACTGTCTTGCCACGCCCTCCTCTTTCGGCGGTTACTGGATAACCTTTGAAATGGTCTAAGTCGTCATTATATTTCGACCCGTTGCGACATTTAAGGGTCGTGGTGATTCCGTGCCAGCGAGGACGCTGTTGGGATCTCCCGGCGACATAAACACAAAAACGCAGCGGAAACAAGATCCCTCGAGCGATCCATGCGAAAGAAAACTGGTACAAAGTTCATCTATCTAATAAATCTATCTAAAGTGTATACCTTTGGAACGTGCTCTTGCATTTATCCCGCTCGTCCAAGTGCTGCCGGATCTCTTGCACGTTCAAGTGTTCGTGCCTCTATGCGTATCCACACAAACACGATATCTCAACTTCGGAGAAGAGCTACCTTAGTTGTGCTAGCAACTTGAGGCAGCTCACAAAAGCACCAAGAATCCAAACGTGGGTTTCGGCCAAAGAGGGGAAGAGGAGGAAGAGAGGAAGAAAATGACTTAACTTTATCCAAAATGACAAGAAAACTCTTTTATACTCATCCCATGAATATGAAGAATTTTTGTCCCTTTAGCTTCCCTTCATTAAAGTCAATAAAGAGCACATCTTCTCATGTGACTCTTCAACTTCTCTCCATTCAATGAAGAGAATCTTTTTCTCTTCCTGTATTATTAATTCATTAAACACTTTAATGAATTAATATCTCATCCAAATGTGGTTGAGTCTAATCTAAATGAGTCTAACTCAAATTAGATCTCAATCCCATAATCCAATTAGATTCACTTGAATCTAACTCAATCAATCCAATTCGGATCAAATCTTAGTCAAACTAAGATCAATCAATCTACGAAGCATCGTGTCCTTAGTGTGTGACCCAATAGGTTCTCGTAACGTTGGCAATGTGCCTAAACCGCTTTAGACACATAAGCAATGAGCGGCATCTAGCAATGCATCATTGCTACCCAAGTAACAAGAAAAGTTGAGATCCGACTTAACCTCCGTGACTATGATAATGTATGACCTTATCCTTCTATCCTCGAATCTAGATTGACCAATGAGGCATAGACTGTGTCATCCTCGATTAATCCTTGTGTTTCTTGATCCCCAAGTGGACTCACTCAAACAAATAAGCTCAATATCTCATATTGACTCATTTGAGCATGACCATGCGTTTTAGCAGTCCTACTGGATTAAGGGGCCCACAGATATCACTCCCGTCATATGGAAGGGATAGATCTCATCTACATCACTCACATCTCTCAGCATAATTCATTATATACCCAGTGATCGCCTTTATAGTCCACCCTGTTACGAGTGATGTTTGACGATACCAAAGTACATAACTCCTCATGTAGGGAACCGTAGTAACTTCAGGTCTAAGGACTATTCATACTAATAGTCACATGAGAAAATTTATGACACTCATATGACAATATATGAAACTTTCTCATGACGGGTCAATTCAGTACACATTTTCTAATGTATACCCATGTGATGTAGATAAGAAACTACTACCCAAGGATATTATTATACTTAGTTATTTGGCACAAGTATAAAGTAAGTATAATAACCAAACATGCCTTTATTAATGATAGAATATGATACAAAAAGTCCTAGTCAATCATTACATAATTGGCTCTAGGGCTCCTACTAATAAACGCTTATCCATAGATCCGCGAAGGAGAGGATGAGTCGTTATTTGTTGTCGAAGGTAGCTAGGGCTCCGCTTCCCCGAGGTGGTCTCGGGACCCCGCCTCCCGGGGTGATCTAGGGAGGGATCTTCTGGTTGACTTCCCAGGACTACCTCCTGAGGTGGGCCCTAGAGGCTCCTCCTCCCGAAAGTGTTTCGAGGGCTCTGAAAAAGGAGTCGCTAAGACTCATTGTATTCTGCCACAAAGCTTCTTCATCCCACGTGCCTACCATGGGCTATTCAACCCTATCACAGTCCCTCCCTTCAAGTATGATCGAAGGAAGTGTGACTGACTGATTAGACTAGTGTGATGGTGAAGAAGCTGAGTTCCTGCGAGTCCTCGCACCCATTGCTGTTCCTTTTAGTAGTTGCAAGGGACCCTTAGGGGGTTGTGCCAAACCCCTAGGAAATTTCTCCTTAGTTTTTACCCTTCCCGAAGGACTTCTGTGGCTTTCGAGACACTGTAATGATACTTGTCCCTCTGTTATAAAGGAGCATGGCGCTATTTGATGGCAACAAGGTACTTCTGCGAATGCCTCGTCGCCACGTGCTGCAACGGCCATCTCCTCGACTTTTTACTGACGTGTGCTGCTATAGCTGGCTCACATCAGGCGACTGCTGTTAGTGATCATGTGATGGTTGTTGTATGGACTCATTGTATCATATTTCATATATATATAAAGGCATTTGATTATGGTTATTATACTTACTTGTATTGGTGCCAAATAACTAAGTGTAATAACGTCCTTGGTAGTAGGTTCATATCTATATCAATCGATTGGTTGAATCGATAGTGAGATGATATAGAGAACACTACTCTTAATTATTCCTAGTCAAGTATTAACATTCAGGGACAATGTTAATGCATAGAGACTAGCATGTAGGTCAACACGATGACTTGATCTCACAAGTCATAGATATAAGATATCAAGTTGACACATGAGTATGCATTGGAGAATGTATACTGAATGACCCACCATGAGAAAGTATCATGGATCGTTATATGAGTGTCATATACTTTCTCATGTGACTATTAGTATGACTATTAGTCCTTAGACCTGAAGTCACCATAGTTCCCTACATAAGGAGTTATGTACTTTGGTTTCGTCAAACGTCACCCGTAACTGGGTGGACTATAAAGGCGATTACTGGGTATGTAATAAATTATGCGGAGGGATGTGAGTGATGTAGATGGGATCTATCCCTCCTATATGACGGGAGAGATATCATAGTCTTGATAGAGTGAGATCACTAAGTGCATGGTCATGCCCAAATAAGGCAATATGAGATATTGAGCTTATTTGATTATAGTGAGTCTACTTGGAGTTCAAGACACATAGATTGATTGGAGGATGACACGGTCTATGCTTCATAGAAGATCAATCTAGATATCGACGATAGAAGGACATTGTCACATATTATGAAAGTCATAATTAGTTGTCACATTGGTGATGTTGGATCTCAACATTCTTGTAACTTGGGTAGCAATGATGTGTTGCTAGATATCGCTCATTGCTTATGTTTCTAAGAGGTTAGAAGCATTGCCAACGTTACAAGAACCTATAGGGTCACACACAAAGAACAAATAGATGGAGAAAAAATGAAGTCAAGTTTGACTTGGCTAAATATGGAAAGTCCATAAAAGGCAAGTTTGACTTGACCCAAATCCAAATCAAGTTTGACTTGACTTGGTTCCACTTCAAGTTAGACTTGACATGGGAGAAGAAATGGAGTCAAGTTTGACTTGACTAAATATGGAAAGTCCATAAAAGGCAAGTTTGACTTGACCCAAATCCACCTCAAGTTAGACTTGACTTAATGTCACATCATGGTGATGAATTGGCATGGAGCCAACCATTGATGATGCTCCACATCATCAAGAGCATTAAGTGTGGATGCCACCTCATCAAGGAAGATTAATGGTCAAGTTTGACTTGACCAAAAGGCCACCTCACCTTGACTTGACCAAGTGATGACTTGGCTTGGTATTTGACCAATGATGATGCTCCACATCATCTCCAAAGGTTGTAACCCCCCCATTTGAATTTGAATTCAAATTGAAAGGGGGTTATGGCCGGCCACTTAATGGCCATTAATGGCCATTATGTGGCCGGCCACAATGAGAGAACAAAACCAAGTTTTGGTTCCATTTTTCTCATGGTGTGTCTTCTCTTCTTCCTCCTCCAAGTGTTGGTGCTCTTCTTCTTCTTCTCCTCTTGGCCGAACCCTTGAAAGGTGCTAGCACACCTAAAGGGTTTCCTCCATCCACTTTGTTCGCGTGGATACTTCTAGAGGGACGACACTTGACGTCCTAGAGATCCGACATCCAAAAGGAGCGAGCGGGATTAAGCGGGGCACGCACCAAAGGTAAAATGGTTTATCCCTCTTTAGATCTAGGAGTAGATCGAGTTTTGAGCATGAAATGAATACGTGATTTTTGTTTCGGAATTTTTCTTCGCACGAGATCCATGGCTTTGGGTTCTCGGGGTTTCCGCGACGCGAAAAGGCGGTTTTCGCGGCCCGAAAAACCCAACAGTGGTATCAGAGCCACGTGCGAAGCACGTATTTATTTTTTTTGTATGGGATACAAAATTTAGAGTAGTTTATGATTCTGTAATTTTTCTAATTTTTAGGATTTTGTGAGTATTTTTCTCGTAGAGGCGAAGCAACGAGTGCGAAGCACTTGTACACTTCGACCACCGAGAAAAACTTCTCCGAAACGGCAAGTTTCGCCCAAATAGATTTTGGGACAGCGGGTTAGGCACTGTTAGATCGCGATACGACACTCACGAAATTAATTTCGTGAGTAGGGGCGCCGCCCCTAACCCCGCAAGGGGCCTTGTCACGTGATTGTGCCCGAAACCCGCTTAACGGGACCGCCGTGGAGTTGTGACTCATAAAATTCGTAAAATACATAGAAAAATTAGATAAATTTCTGTAAAATACATAATTTTGAATTATGTACAGTAGTGTGATGGTCATGGCCCAAGACCCTATTTTAATTAGATTAAAATATGTGTGTAATTCATATTACGGCCTGCGTGCCGTTATTTGTGTTGTGTGTGTTGTATTGTGATTGCGACCTGCGTGTCGGCCGTTTATTTATTATTTCTATTAAAATTAGTGTAAGACTCGAATGTAACTCGAGTATAAATTTTGTAATGTACAAAATTGAAGATGAAGGAATTCTGGAGAAGACGGACTCGTGGGAAGCAAGCCGACAACACATGGGGTTCTGGAAGGAGGAGCTTGGAGAAGCTGCTGCCTAGACCCTAGGTTGACCAAAGGATCTTCTCATTGGCTTGAGAAGATCTTAGTAGGGTCATGACTAATCACACTTTAATTTTCTTGTATATTTTATTTTTCCTTATATGTATGTGATGCATGTTAGTATAGAATAGAATATACATGAGTGTATGTGATGCACATGTAATGTGGGAACCACATCTTGATGTGCACCTAATACACATTTAGGTTAAATTAGATTTAATAAATGCCTAAATACGATGCACATCATCGATTAGATTAGATCTAAATCGAAATCAACTCGTATATGCCTAACGAGCCTTGATACCCATCACTACCACGATCATATGCGATTGTTGAATCTGCCAAAGCAGAGCAATGCATTTAATCTTGGTGGGATGCGGAGGGACAACCTTGGTCCCGCCTATCACGCTTGGGTTAGATTGAGCTCAATTAGATTGAGTAACTAGTTAGCTCAATTGGATCGAGCCTAACTATAGGCATACTCCAATAGTTGGAAAGGTAGGACAAGATCGCATTTATCAATAGTCTTGGGAGATTTAGCCAAAGCTAACTCAAGATTATTCATAAATGTTAATTCTTGATCCTATAAACAAGAGTTGCATAGAGATGTAATTGGTAATTAGTACCTACCGATCATACTAAGTCTTGGGCGATTTAGCCAAAGCTAACTCAAGGCGTAGTATGATGTGGATCTTGACCTACGAGAATTATAGTTAGTTGGTGTGGATCTAGTAGTGTGGTTTTACCACATCTATGACTCGATTCTACCAAAGCCCTATAATTCAGTGGGAGCATCATTTAATTAAAGGCCTAGTTAAATGATAAATAAAATATGATACAATGGTGGATATTTATTTTCTGCATTTTATGTTGTAGATTACCATGTCAAACACGAACACTCTCTCTCTACGATCTGTTCTTGAGAAGGACAAGCTCCTAGGAGCTAATTTCCTGGACTGGTACAGGAATCTGAGGATAGTCCTCACGCAGGAACGTAAGCTGTACGTTCTGGAGCAAGCAGTTCCTGATGCACCACCAGCCTCTGCCGCTCGTAGTGTTAGAGATGCTCATCAGAAGCATCTAGATGACGCGTTAGACGTGTCATGCCTAATGCTATGCTGTATGTCTCCTGAGCTTCAGAAGCAACACGAGAAAATGAATGCTTTTGATATGATTGGCCATCTCAAGCAACTATATCAAGGGCAGGCAAGGCATGAGAGGTTTGAAGTGACTCAGGCCCTCTTTTCATGCAAGATGAAAGAGGGAACCTCTGTAGGAACTCACGCACTCAAAATGATTGGGTACGTCGAGAACCTCGAGAGGTTGGGGTTCCCTTTGGGCCAAGAGCTGGCTACCGATCTGATCCTGCAATCGTTGCCGGTGAGTTACCGTCAATTCGTCATGAACTACAACATGAACGAATTAGACAAACCACTGCCCGAGATACTCAACATGTTAAGAACTGCTGAGCCTAATCTCACCACTGCCAAGTCCAGTACCGTCCTAATGGTACAAAAGGCAAGGGTAAGGGCAAGTGGAAGCCCAAAGGTAAGGGTAAGACCCAAACCAAGGGCAAAGCCAGCTCTTCAACACTCAAACCTAAAGGTGGGGTTGCTAAGGATGCTACCTGCTTCCACTGCGGTAAGACTGGGCATTGGAAGCGGAACTGCAAGGTATACCTGGAAGATCTGAAGAAGAAGAGAAGTGAGACTTCTACTTCAGGTATAAATGTTATAGAAGTCAACCTTTCTATTTCTACATCATGGGTATTAGATACTGGGTGTGCTTCTCACATTTGTACTAATGTGCAGGCGCTGAGAAATAGCAGGGCATTGGCCAAGGGCGAGGTGGACCTACGAGTAGGCAATGGAGCAAGGGTTGCTGCTGTTGCTATAGGGACTTACTTTCTATCTCTACCCTCTGGGCTTGTACTGGAATTGAATAACTGTTGTTATGTACCTGTACTAACAAAGAATATCATTTCAGTTTCATGTTTAGATAACAAAGGTTTTTCATTCATAATAAAGGACAAATGTTGTTCTGTTTATTTAAAGGATATGTTCTATTGTAGCGCACATCTGATGAATGCCTCTATATTCTAGACTTAGAGAGCCCTATCTATAACGTGAATACCAAGAGGTTGAGATCAAATGAGTTGAACCCAACCTATCTCTGGCACTGTCGCTTAGGCCACATAAATGAGAGTCGCTTGTCCCAGCTCCATAAGGATGGTTTGCTGGACTCATTTGATTTTGAGTCATATGAGACATGCGAGTCATGCCTTCTAGGCAAGATGACTAAGACTCCCTTTAGTGGACATAGCGAAAGAGCGACAGACTTGTTAGGACTCATACATAGTGATGTATGTGGCCCTTTCAATGTCGCTGCCAGAGGTGGTTACAGGTACTTCATCACATTTACTGATGACTTCAGTAGATATGGCTATGTGTATTTGATGACACATAAGTCAGAATCCTTTGAAAAGTTCAAAGAATTCAGAAATGAAGTACAGAACCAACTTGGCAAGAGTATTAAGATACTTCGATCAGATCGAGGTGGAGAATACTTGAGCCATGAGTTTCGTGACTACCTAGCTGAGTGTGGGATTCTATCCCAACTCACTCCCCCTGGAACACCACAGTGGAATGGTGTATCCGAAAGGAGGAATCGTACCTTATTAGATATGGTACGATCTATGATGAGTCACGCAGATCTTCCTATATCCTTTTGGGGATATGCTCTAGACACGGCAGCGTTCACACTAAACCGTGTTCCATCAAAGGCTGTCATGAAGACACCATATACGATATGGACAGGGAGGAGTCCCAAGATGTCTTTCATGAGGGTTTGGGGTTGTGAGGCTTACGTACGACGTCAAGTCTCAGACAAACTGGGACCCAAATCTGATAAGTGTTATTTCATAGGGTATCCCAAGGAAACGAAGGGATACTACTTCTACATTCCTAGTCAGCACAAAGTGTTTGTTGCTAAGACTGGAGTATTTCTAGAAAGGACTTTGTTTCTAGAAAGACTAGTGGGAGTACGTTCAGTCTTGAAGAAGTTCAAGACATGGACAATAGCACTGAAGCCTTGATGGAAGTTGAACAGGAACCACAAAGTGTGGTGGTTGATGAGGTTGTTGCACAAGAAGCTGTGGAACAACAACCTGTTCATGTAGACCTACCTCTTCGCAGGTCTGATAGGGTACGTCGTCAGCCTGAGAGATACTCATTTCTCTTGTCTGACCATGATGACGTTATGCTCGTTGAGAACGAGCCTACCTCCTATCAGGAAGCTGTGATGAGCCCAGATTCTGAGAAATGGCTAGAGGCCATGAGATCCGAGATGGATTCCATGTACACCAACCAAGTATGGACTTTGGTTGATCCACCTGAAGGGGTCAAACCCATTGGGTGTAAGTGGGTCTTTAAGAGAAAGACTGACATGGATGGACTTGTACATACCTATAAGGGTAGACTAGTAGCTAAAGGTTTCAAGCAAATTCATGGTATTGACTATGATGAAACTTTTTCTCCAGTCGCGATGTTCAAGTCCATTAGGATCTTGCTTGCTATTGCAGCATACCACGATTATGAGATCTGGCAGATGGACGTCAAAACTGCGTTTCTGAATGGAAACCTCCTCGAGGAAGTGTACATGACACAACCTGAGGGTTTTGTAGATCCAAAGCATACTGGTAGAGTATGCAAGCTGCATAAGTCCCTTTATGGACTAAAGCAAGCTTCTCGAAGCTGGAATCTTCGATTCGATGATGCAATCAAACAGTTTGGTTTCATCAAGAATGAAGATGAACCTTGTGTCTACAAAAGGGTTAGTGGGAGCACAGTTGTCTTCCTTGTTTTGTATGTAGATGACATACTACTCATTGGGAATGACATTCCTTCACTACAGTCTGTGAAGACTTGGTTGGGGAATTCCTTCTCAATGAAAGACTTAGGTGAAGCAGCCTATATTCTAGGCATAAAGATCTATAGAGATAGATCTAAGAGATTGCTTGGCCTAAGTCAGAGTACATACATTGATACCGTTTTGCAACGGTTTGCCATGCAGAATTCCAAGAAGGGAAATCTGCCAATGTCACATGGCGTGAGTCTTTCGAAGACTCAAGGTCCCTCTTCTAGAGAGGAGAGAGACCGCATGAGCAAGATCCCTTATGCCTCAGCCATAGGATCTATCATGTACGCCATGTTATGTACTCGTCCTGATGTCTCGTATGCTTTGAGCATGACGAGCAGATACCAGTCAGATCCAGGTGAACGTCACTGGATAGCAGTCAAGAATATTCTTAAGTACTTGAGAAGGACTAAAGAATATTTCTTGATATTTGGAGGCGAAGAGGAGCTAACTGTAAAAGGTTACAGTGATGCAAGCTTCCAAACTGACCAGGATGACTACAGATCGCAGTCAGGGTTCGTGTTTTGCTTAAATGGTGGCGCTGTCAGCTGGAAGAGTTCAAAGCAGGATACAGTTGCTGATTCTACAACAGAAGCTGAGTACATTGCTGCATCTGAGGCAGCAAAGGAGGCAGTTTGGATCCGCAAGTTCATTACTGAGCTTGGAGTGGTTCCTAGCATAGTCGACCCAGTACAGCTCTATTGTGACAACAATGGAGCTATTGCGCAGGCTAAGGAACCTCGTTCACACCAGCGGACCAAACACATACTACGGCGTTTCCATCTCATTCGAGAGATCATCGATCGAGGAGATGTGAAGATATGCAGAGTACCCACAGAGGCTAACATTGCAGATCCCTTGACCAAGGCTTTGGCACAGACCAAGCATGATGGTCACACTAGGTCATTGGGTATTAGATACTACAGTGATTGACACTAGTTCTAGTGGGAGATTGTTAGTGAGAGCCCTAGAGCCAATCATGTGATGGTTGTTGTATGGACTCATTGTATCATATTTCATATATATATAAAGGCATTTGATTATGTTATTATACTTACTTGTATTGGTGCCAAATAACTAAGTGTAATAACGTCCTTGGTAGTAGGTTCATATCTATATCAATCGATTGGTTGAATCGATAGTGAGATGATATAGAGAACAC
>JAGFNQ010003120.1:0-34182 GCA_024364735.1 Boesenbergia rotunda
TATGACTTCCGGATACTTTGGGTTGAGGCGATCCTCACTCGGGAGCGTTAAGACTCAGTGATGTTGTGAGTCGGACCTTCTCCGACTCGGGGCTCTCTCTGATTAGGAACTCCCCTACCCAGGACTTTCTGGTCTCGGGGGCCTTCTGAACTTCTGGCCTTCAGGACTTCTAACCCTCTCGGTCACGACCAATGTTTCCTCGCGTTCGGGGAAAATGGGCCGATCCACCTATATGACCCTATATTCAACGGGCTCATGGGCCTCGCAAACCTATCCCCTCCTGATGGGTTATCAGGCTGCCGGGCCAGGCTACACATCAGCTGGCCCGAGATCAGAGACATTAAGTTATTCCTAATTGGGTCAATTTATCTAAATCAGATCAAGACTGAATTGATTCTTTTATTGATAATGAAACTAAAATCATGGACTAAATTAACGCAACATAAATTCATATATATATTAGAGTCATTCGTTGGTCAATTAATTAAAATATAAAATAATCAAAACTCCATGCTAAATGATATTGGTAATCAAACTAGGTAATTAAGTTAGAACAATGATAGAGAAACTGAAAAATGAGAGAGTAAAAAGTATAGTGAATGATGTGGTATGATGTGGTATGACGTGACATTTTACATGCACACGTCGAATTATCGCTTGGACACCATCGACGGCTTTCGACCACCACCCCGAATCAAACTATACCCTGGGGGACACGGTGAATCCATCGAAGATCACTGCATGCAAGGTGCTATGTCATTCATTATACTTTTTACTCTCCCATTTTCACTCTCCCTATCATTTTCAATTAAGTTAAGTGAGATAGACAATTTAAATGAGTTGATTAACTCCAATTTCAATAGTAAGCATTTCGCTTAAGAAGGTAGTTAAAAAAAATGATTTAAAAATACGGTAAAGTTGCTTTAAATCCCTAATGGGGAGTCAAACTTTACATTCACTTCCCATACAAGTTTTTGTTTGTTTTTGCTCCCTAATGGAACTGAGTATAAAAGGGTAAAAATTGAGTATACATAAGTGAAAACTGAGTATAAAAGAGTGAAACTTGAGTATAAAAGAGTGAAAATTGAGTACAGGATTATTGATGTGGTGGATGCAAACTGTCATACTCAGTTTTCTAACTTTTATACTCAATTTTCTTCAAATAATACTCACCAAATATCACATCAGGGACTGCATGCAAAGAAATATTTGGGTAGGAATTACATGCAAAATTGACTTGATAAGTGGGGAGTTTAGGAAAATTTAGACAATGTCATACATCGACAACATGGTGCGGTGTAATCTATTGCCACATTGGTTATAAATAAGTAAAATAAAAAACAAAGAGCAAATGTCAAAAGAGTTTTTTTAATAAAAAAATAAAAAAGGATTTTTTATTTATTATTTCAAAAACACTATTATTAATTTTGAAGTATTATAGTTATTAAATCAAAGATGCTACCCACAATTATAATAACTATTATACCATAATTGGTACGATATAATATTAATAAGTTAAGTTAGATAGATTCATCCAAAATTAAAATGAGTTGATTAACTCAATTTCAATTGTCAAAAATTTAAAATAGTAGACAATGTCAAACATCAACAACATTATGCGATGTAATCTATTGCCACATTGGTTATAAATAAGTAAAATAAAAAACAAAGGGCAAATGTCAAAAGAGTTTGTTTTATTGGAATCGCCAACACAAAATGATTTTTCATTTATTATTTCAAAAATACTCTTAATAATTTTGAAGTATTATAGTTATTAAATCATAGATGCTACCGAAGATTATATCAACTAAGATATCATAATTGATACAATCTGCTCTAGACTATGGTATAATGAAAGATTGATTAGTTATCTCTGAGGTATTATGATTCGATATCTAGCTATGATAAATTTTACTTAAGTTCAACGTTATCCAATTTGATTAATTATAATTGATACAATATAATTTTAATAAGTGTTATGGTTGATAATAAGAAATTTTCTATATTACAGCAACAATAATTCGTAGTTACTATTATGTAATTTGACTATTTCCTCCAATAGAATGATAAATCTAAGATATTGGTCCTTCTGAATTTACTCTAATGAGCGATAAAAAATATCCTTAGAGTCGGACCGGTCATCTTTGGATTAATTAGCCTAAAATACCCCAAAAGACTGATACCTAATATAGTAGTGTTAGCTAAAAAATATTATGAGTGCGTTTGGTTGAGGGTTATCCTTGATAATCTTGGTTATCCATCCAAGGTTATCAACAAAAATCTTGTTTGGTTTAGATAATCAGTGATTCCCAAGTAATAATTGATGCCCGACACGTCAGCAAAAGGGATATGCAATCAGGAATCGGAAAACCTTAGGGAAGTAAAGTTTTTCTTGATTCTCAGGTTATGAAACTTATCTTTTCAAAATTATCCTCTAATATTTACATTTAAGACGAAAATAACCATTACAATTTATTAACTTCCGAAAGTATTATTCGTGACCGACGACCGACAACGGCGGCCGGCGGTCGGCGACCGCCGCCGGTGGCCGGCGGTCGGCGACCGCCGCCGGTGGCCGGCGGTCGGCGACCGCCGCCGGTGGCCGGCGACCATCGTCGGTGGCCGGCGACCGCCGCGGCGCCCGACGACCGCCGACCGCCGCCGACCGCCGACCGCCGCGGCGGCCGTCGACCTCCGATCGCCGCGACGACCGACGACCGACGACCGCCGCGACGACCAGCGACCGACGACCACCGTCGGTGGCGGCCGACGACCACAGCCGGCGACGATCGCCGGCGAACCGCCGCCAGGGACCATCGCCGGCGACCGGCGCCGACCACCATCGGTGGTCGATCGCCGGGGACCATCGCTGGTGGCCGACCGAGGACCATCGCCGGTGGCCGGCCGAGGACCATCGCCGGTGGCCGGCCGAGGACCATCGCCGGTGGCCGGCCGGCGACCACCGCCGATCGCCGGCGGAGTCGGCGGTCGGCGCCGATCGTAGGCGTCGATCGTCAGCGGTCGGTGCCGATAGTCGGCCGTCGGTGTTGGACATCGACTGCCTACGTGGATACCGACGACCGACGTCGACACCCTTAAGTCTAAACAGATAAAATTATCTATACAAATTTTAAAGGGTAATATGGTAAAATATTATATTAGGTTATAAATTATTATCTCCAAACAAACAAGATTTTATTTGATTACCTAAATTGAACCAAACAACTTCAGGTTATGTTTCATTCTCCATAATCTTAGTTATATGATTACTTAGTAATGACATAACCGAGGTTATATAAGATAACTTGAACCAAACGCACCCTATAGGTAATTTGACTAATATTGATTAGAGATAAATTATTTATATTGAAACAATTATAAATGGTAATTGTTATAATATATTATTATTACACTAAAAACTAAGTTTTAGAAACAGTTAAAAAGGCCTTTCGAAACTTTTATCAACCACTAAATCTATTGAATCGGTTTTTCAATATTAATTAGTGGTTTAAATTGTATAGTCGCTTCTGATTAATACATTTAGAAGCAGTTAATAATCGATTCAGAAGGATGACTTGTAGAAGCGAACCTAAACCGATTCAGAAGGACGACTTGTAAAAGCAGTTGGGACCAATCCTATAAATTAATTGTTTATGCAACGGTTTGGAAACACTTGTAAGCACTAGTTTTCAGAGTGGTTAAAAATCGTCTAATATCGAATTTGAACCAATTTAAAAATGATCATATATCATATTATACCTGTATGTTTATTCAGATTTCCAAAATCAAGTGCAATATCAAATTAAATCAATTCATGATATTCACATTTCACTTCACAAAACTAATTTATATTCATAACGTATTGTATTACCAAATCAACCCATAATATTCATATTTCATTCTAAAATATTAATATATCACATTAACATTTTACTGCACAATATACCACGAATACAAAACCTTCTTCAATGTCCAAAATATATACAACCTTCGATAACAAGTTTTCTCTAAGAAAAAAAAAGCATCAAAAGGCATTTGCTGATTTGCTCCAAGCTTCAATAACAACCTTCGTATTGTGACATTGCATTTGGAAACGATTTGACAGAAAAAATTCTAGGGTTAATGTTAAATCTGTAGGGTTCAGAAACTATGAATCAATAATTAGATTGGAAGCATTAGTTCATTCAGAATGAGCTCTAATTTTTGAAAATGCATGAATTGTAACGGATGTTGCTTAGGCTCCTTGATAGACAGCTCACCGGTGAATGTGTCGGGTGAAAAGAAGACAGACCCTTGTGTGATGGCTAACAAGGCTCCGCAGAAGGAATGCCTGAGGTGCGTATGGTTGAATTGTATTATGTGTTGCATTCAATATTTATATTATACTTGAATTGTTGATATCTGTTGCGGTTGACTAGTACTTGTTGTGGTTTACTTGTATCTATTGTGATTTGCTAGCAAAATTTGGGGACCAAATTTTTGTTAGTGAGGGAGAATGTTAAATAATAAAAATTCGAGGGCTTAAATGCTAAATATTGAAAACTTAGGGCCTACTTGGAATTAATCAAATTTGGAGGGCCTTTTTGTAAAAATGCAAAACACTAATAAAACCCTAAATTTCTCTCCCTGTTTCAGTTTCCTCGAGTTCCTTTCTCTTCTCGATGCCGCCCGCCCGCCCTGGGTTTTCCCCGACGCCGCGCGTCCCTGTTGGTTTCGCCCAACACCGTCGCCCCTCCTCTCCGGCCACGAGTGAGAGCACCACCTCTCGGGCGACGCTCCTCCTCCTTCCTCTTCTCCTTCGCACAATCAAACTCCAGGTTAGACACCAATTATGCTAGAAAGATAAAATCTTTTCATAATTTCTTATCATAATTTAGCTACACGTAATCGAATTATACCAGTTGGGATCATATGATCCGAGTAACCGAGTGATCTCTTCATTACAAGCCCGAACTTAGTTGGTGGTTTCGAGAGATCTTTAGATTGTTCTCGACAAGCAAGCAGAGTCTCTTTAACTGTACAACTCGGCTTACCGAGTTCTAAAGGAAGAAGGGAAGTGGGCCGATGCACAGCAGTTGAGGCAGCAGCTGTGCGGCGCACAGAGGATGAACAGAGGAGGAGGGTCTCTTCCACGTTCCCTCTTCTTTCTCCTTCTGGCCCATCTCCTCGCCTTCAGAGCCCATCAATGGAGATAGGTAGATCTATCTGTGGCGTGGAGTATTAATCTTTAGTATATCTCTACGTTAGACATAATTGTAGATTGAGTGTAGAGGATTGGTTAAAACCTGTTGGTTAAGAGCGTGTATTAGAAATGTGTAGTGAGAGAAGTAGTTAGTTAGTGTAGTTAGTCATGTAATGCTGAGTGTCATTTTGATTTTGTCACAGGTTACCACCCTGGGAATGGATACTTTGTCTTGGATTAGGATTTAATTAAATTGAGTTAAACTAATTATGTGTTAAAATTAGTTAGCTATGTTAATTACTTGTATAAATAGCTAAACTATGTTCTTGATACATAACCTTGAGTTGGACTCGCACGGTTGATCGTGAAGAGGTTTACTGGGAGACGTTCTACATAAATTGCGGGTACTTCTCCTTTGTACTCGTGTAGTTCTTTTATCTTAAAGCATGGTTGTTTAGGTCTAAATAGGTTGCTTGACCTTGTTCTTTGCCGTTGATTGTTTATTGTCACCGTTGATACCTTTCTTCATTGATCTTGGAGTTATTCAAAATTTCATATCCGTACAGTTTTCCGTTGAATTTCTGTTCTGTAAAGTACCGCTTGTACGCGAGTACTTAGAGGTTCATTAAATACAATTAGGTTTATTTGGCATTAGAAATATCCTACCTAGTAGTGTAGATGCATAATCGTTGGATTTCGATACTTGGTTGGTTGTATCGCTGCAACGTTGATATTTGTTGGATTTTGTTGCATCATTGATTTTCGGTTATTCGTGTATCTTGTAGCATGCACCATTCCTACACCGTTGCATACTAACGACTATTGACTTTCGTTTGATTAAGCCGTCGTTAGTCATTTAGTTGCTCTGTTTACTCAACCACTTGTTGTCGTGGTAGTTGCTTGAGTGTGAGCAACTGTCCTGTTATGCCACACATGTTGCAGCTGTAGACAAACAGTGACACCCTCACCGTTATTTTAGAGGGATATTAGAGCTGTTGATAGCTCCCCCTTTATTCCGGGGTTTGGAGCAGTTGGCTCCGCAGTATCCTGTCCACTCAACCACGTGTATTAGTGGTATCCGTTGGAGTGTATACAGTTGTCACAACCCTACCCACTCGGTGCACGTGAGAGGGGGGGGGGGGTGAATCACGTGACTTTTTGAAATTTAAATCAGAGTGCTTTAAAAAGCGTGCACAGCGGAAATGAAAGAAACGATTATAAAAACGAATACACAAACACGAACGATTTTTACTTCGTTCGGAGCCTTCGGCGACTCCTACTCGAAGGCCCAGGTCCCTCGGACCTTCCCGTTGGGCAATCCACTAAAACTCTCTATCGGTCAACCCCGATAGAGTAGGCGAGTACAAATGAATTGAAAGTGTGACAACCCCACACTTTCAAGTAGTTAAGTGCAATAAAAATATTAAAAGAAATTCTTCTTTTTACCGACGTCCGGAGTAGGTCGACTCTTTTGGGGCAGCGGGACGTCGTCGGCTCGAAGTGAAGCGTTTCCGGAGCAAGGCGCGAGCGTAGAAGAACTTGGAGCGTTGAAAGAAGTGTTGTTCTTTAGAAGAGGGTCGAGGCCCTCTTTATATAGGGCAGGGGGCGCCCGACATGCTCGGGGCGCCCCCCACGTGGCTCTTGATCCGGCGAGCCCTCTGGTCAAGGCTGATCTCTGCTTCTTCGGGATCACCTTTGACTGGGGCGCCCGACGCGCGCGGGGCGCCCGATTTGACCGGTCAAGGCTTCATCTTCAGGGCTTCGCGAGAGTGAGCTGCAGCAGCCTTCAGTGGCGTGGCACAGTGGGCGCCCGAGACACGCGGGGCGCCCCCAATTGCGCTGCTGTCGGGGCGTTTACCTCTCTGCTGACTTTGGGTTGACTCTGGGGCGCCCGACACATCCGGGGCGCCCTGCTCAGCTACGGCCTCACTCCTTTGAGGCTCTCTGAGCTGCAGAAACATAGTCCTTCGGTCCTGCATCCAGGGTTAGTCCAAAACAAGGCTAGTACAATTTTATATGGACTAAAGTAAGATACAATTCTAAGTTAATTAGATCCTGTCTCCCAGACCAGGATCTAACCAGGACTCAACTTAGATCACCTAAATGGGTCTAAGTTGGACCGCGCCTAAAGTCCAAGATTGGACTCGTCCTCACTGGGTCGCTCCTCCAGTGACTTACCTTACTTACCCATTGTGCAGTTTTACTTGACCTCTTGACCCACCAGGACTTCCTGCCAGAACTCAACCATCCTGGACTTTCCGCCAAGTCTCAACCAACTTGGTCTTCGACCAGTTGTCAACCCAACTGGACTTTCCGCCAGAGCTCAACCACCCTGGACTTCGGCCTGGTGTCTGGTCCTAACTCTTTCAACCCTGCACACTTGGTAAAGAGGTTAAACACACAACACGTCTAACTTTGACCTATTTGTCATTCATCAAAACTTGAGTTTGACCGTTAGTGCAAACTGCACCAACAATCTCCCCCTTTTTGATGCAATGACAACCTAGGTTAAAGTTAGAGAAAAAACTAGCAGATACATGCAAGTAAATAAAAAAATAAGCATGAAAGTACAGGGTGCAAAATTAAGTAGCAAATAGAATTTTCTAAGCTTTAACCCTACTCTCCCCCTTTGTCATTCATCAAAAAACACACGTATATTAAGTTACGAAGAGTAGGATCCAAAGCTAAGTGATAGGGAAAACTAGACTTAGGCAAAATAGATTAAGATAAATAGCCTAAGTGAAAAAAGGAACTCCCCCTAAATCAATTAACTTAGCTTTCAAAGCTAACAAATAGTTTTCAACAACATTATTTTTCAAATGAATTAGAAATATTTTCAAAGTTAAGCTTGACAATCTTTTTAAAAGAAAATATATAAAAATTTACATATTTTTCAAAGCCAAAAGAAACTTTGCTACTGAGCCTTAACTTAGAAGAAGGAAGATATTCTAAGAATAAGCTTTAAAAGTTTCAAGACCATTATTCAATTTTTAAAACTAATTTTTCAAGAATATGCCTTAGATTCTTTTGAAAATAGTTATACTTTAAAAGTAATATCATAGACTTAATCAAACTATTTTTAAAATTAATTTTCCAATTTTGAGCTCCCCCTTAACTTGACAAGCCCTTAGAATTCCTTGTCAATTTCAAGGTAAACATTCTATTATGTCCTAGGGATATCCAAGCTACAAATAAAAATATTTCAAAAGAATCATTTTTGGAAGTAAATCAATCAAAATATTTTGATACTTTCTAGTATAAGAACAAGCTAATAGTGGATTTTCAAAAAACATAAGTGTTTTTATTTTAAAGTTAATTTGAAAATAGTTTATCAAAGAAAATTAGTAAAATTTGAAAAAGGAGATTTGCAAGACCCAAAAATACGGATTTTTCAATGCTAAATAGGAATTGCAAGGAACTATTTATAAGCATAATCCTAATATTTTTCAAACAAAACAGTAAAAATAAGACATGTATGGCATCTCTTAAAATAGGTTTAGATATAGGGCATTTTTATTTTTAATCACATATTTTAATAAAATAGTTTAAAAGTATTTGAAGAGAGATTTTCAAGAGGATTGTTTAATATTTTGAAACAAAATTCGATATAGTAATAAAGTTATTATTATTATTTTTAAATGATAATAAGAATATCTTTGAAAGCACAAAAAAATTGAAAATAAGTTTTGAAAAGAATATAATTGAAAGAATAAAAAAGACTTTAAAGCAAAAAGTATTTTTAAAACAGTTATTTTCAAATATGTTATAAGGAATTTGCCAAAAAGATGTATAGAAATATTTTCCCTCCCCCTCAACTCGATATTCTCCATAAGTCCTTAGGGGTAAGTTCGTAAAAGAACAAGCAGAAAGAGAAAAGGAAACAAAAGAGTTTTTTTTTTTTTTTGGTTAAGTTGGTTTAATTAAGGATTAGGTGTAGGCTTAATTAAGCCTTTAGTGTGGGTTTGCTTTTAGGTTTGGTTTAATTAGGTTTGGATTCATTAGATTTAAGTTTGGTTTAATTAAAGTTTAATTAGGTTAATGTTGGTTGGGTTGATAAATTTTAATTAAACATTAAAAATTAAGTTAAAGTTTTAAAATTTAATTATGATTTTAATTGAAGTAATATTTAAAGTTTAATTTTAATTACGATTAAGAATTAAAGTTTAATTTTAATTAGGATTAAGAATTAAAGTTTAATTTTAATTAGGATTCAATTTTGGTAAAATTAAATTAAGATTTAATTAAGAGTTAAAGTTTGATTTTAATTAAGATTAAGATTAAAGTTTAAATAATTAAGATTTTTAATTAAACTTAAGGTTAAGGTTTAATTAATTAAGAATTTTAATTAAGATTAAGGTTAAAATTATTAAGAATTTCAATTAAGACTAAGGTAAAATTTTAATTACAAGCTTTAGTTATTTGGGGATTAAAGTTAGAGGTATTTAAATGAAGTTTTAATAAAGGGTTGAAGTTCAATTAGGTAAAATTTTAGGGGTTAAAATTTAATTTGGTCGAATTTTAAATAAATTAAAGTTAGTTAAGATTTAATTAAAGATTCAAGGTTAATTCATTGGAGTCTGAATAAAGATTGAAATTCTAATTAATTAAGGATTAAAGTTGATTAAGGATTAAAGTTTATTAAGGATTCAAGTTTAATTAATTAAGAATTAAAATTTGATTATGTAAAGAGTTAGATTTTTAATTATATAAAATTTAATTAACGTTAAATTTTAATTTAATTAAAGTTAATTTAAGTAAAGTTTGATTATGCAAATTTTAGTTAAAGTTAAAGTAAAATTTAATTAAGGTTAATTTTTAATTTATGTTGAAATTTAATTAGATGAATTTTTAATTAAGGATTTAATTAGGTGAAAAATTAATATTTAGATTAAATTAAAATATGATTTAATTAAGAATTTTAAAGTTTAATTTTAACATTTAAATAAGATTCAAATTTATAGATACGATTAAAATTTTAATTAATATTTAATTTGGTGAAAAGAAAGTAAAATTTTATCGGTTAAAATTTAATTAAGTAACGGTTAGGTTAAAATACCCAAGTTTCAAATTTTATTGTCTCTAATCATCTCACTCAGTCTAATATTGTCAATCAAAGGGATCCTATAGTTTGTGTGAGATGAGCTTGAATTTGATTTATAAAAGTTAGTCTGACTTTTTGTTAGATTCAGGTTTTACAAGAAGTAGTTTAAAAGTATACTTCGATAAATAGCTTCCAGGCGGGAGGCGAGGCACAAGGGCCTTCTTTGGCCGAAGCCTTATTGGAACAACAACCTCTTTCTAGGCAAAGCTGCTTAAGAAAGTTATACTTTTACCCTACCTGTTGAGACACCCTGGTCTAACAAGTCTTGGATGTGTCGAGATAGTTTCAGCTAGTTTTCCCCGAGAGTCTTTCTAGCGTACCGTTATCTCGACCCACCCTAAGTCGGTCAAGAGTCAGATTAACTTTTAAGACTAGTCCTAAGTGCCCAACTGGGCAAAGGCCGATTTTGAGGTGCCAACTAGTTTGGTGCCTCCCCTGGATTATAGGTTGAGTGCTTTGGGCTGTTAAAGTGGACTCTTAAATTTTCTTTTAATTTTGAATTAGTTAAATTTTTTAATTTGTCTTTATTAGGAATTTTTGTAATGCTTAAATTATTGTTGGGTTTTAATTTCGAATTACCCAAGTTTGTAATTTTCAGTTTTGAAGAATTGTTAATTAACTTGGGTTTATTTTCAAGTTTAATGGTTTTTGAATTTTCGATTACAATTGAACTATTAACTGAGTTAAAAACTTTATTGAGATAAACATTGATTTGATCGAGGGTTAGATTTTCACAATCTGAATTAACTTGGTCAATGTTTTGTTTAACCAAGTCAGAGTTGAGTTTGTTCTGGTCTGAAAAGTCTAAAATATTGCAGGAAGTTTTTAACAAAATATGCATTTCGGGAGGATTTATAGAGATATCTAATTTATTACAAGAACCTTCTACACAGTCAGATATTTCAGAGATTTGCTCAGAATCATGCAAGACATTTGTATTAATCATACTAGGGGTATTCTTGTAATTTACCTCAATCGCATCCCCTAATTTAGTAGGCTTTACCGTTGGTTCAGGCTCGACTTTAGTTGCAAATTGGACTTGATCTTCCATCTTTAAGTTTGGTTCTACGATTGATTTAGTAGACTCATCTTCAGCTTTAAGCTTAGGCTCATCCAGCTCCTTCAAATTCTCGTGCAATTCATTCAGCCGAGTCCATAGGTCATATGCGTTGTTATACTTTTCCAGTCTGCAGGAAATTTTGTTAGGCAAAACTGCACAAATTAATTTATTTACCTGCTTGTTCAGTTCATCATTTTGAGATTGGTATCTCAGGGCTAACACGTAGTCGAAGTCTTGACTGCCCAAGAAGATCTCCATTGATCGCCTCCAATAGTCGAAATCTTCTGGATAGTAGTGTGGGGGCTCGTTGACATTTCGCCCTTGCATCTTATTTTGCGCCATTTAGAAATCTTGCACACAAAAAATAGACCAAACAAAGTCCCAAGACTAGGTCTTGGATTAGTAGTGCCGGCAGATATAAATATATAAAAATAAAATGACCAACTCGAATGGTGTTGCACCAAATTCGTGTAAAATCGATCGATAAAAAAAACTAATATATAAATATTGATAATAATATCAGATTTAGACTGTGAGCAAAAAAAAATCACAGACAACGATAAAAACTGGATTTCCCCCGGCTCTTACGGTGGTTGCACCGATAGAGAGCGTACCATGCTCTGATACCACTTGTAGGATCGATGCACGTGAGAGGGGGGTGAATCACGTGACTTTTTAAAATTTAATCAGAGTGCTTTAAAAAGCGTGCACAGCGGAAATGAAAGAAACGATTATAAAAACGAATACACAAACACGAACGATTTTTACTTCGTTCGGAGCCTTCGGCGACTCCTACTCGAAGGCCCAGGTCCCTCGGACCTTCCCGTTGGGCAATCCACTAAAACTCTCTATCGGTCAACCCCGATAGAGTAGGCGAGTACAAATGAATTGAAAGTGTGACAACCCCACACTTTCAAGTAGTTAAGTGCAATAAAAATATTAAAAGAAATTCTTCTTTTTACCGACGTCCGGAGTAGGTCGACTCTTTTGGGGCAGCGGGACGTCGTCGGCTCGAAGTGAAGCGTTTCCGGAGCAAGGCGCGAGCGTAGAAGAACTTGGAGCGTTGAAGAAGTGTTGTTCTTTAGAAAAGGGTCGAGGCCCTCTTTATATAGGGCAGGGGGCGCCCGACATGCTCGGGGCGCCCCCCACGTGGCTCTTGATCCGGCGAGCCCTCTGGTCAAGGCTGATCTCTGCTTCTTCGGGATCACCTTTGACTGGGGCGCCCGACGCGCGCGGGCGCCCGACGCGCGCGGGGCGCCGACGCGCGCGGGGCGCCCGACGCGCGGGGGCGCCCGATTTGACCGGTCAAGGCTTCATCTTCAGGGCTTCGCGAGAGTGAGCTGCAGCAGCCTTCAGTGGCGTGGCACAGTGGGCGCCCGAGACACGCGGGGCGCCCCCAATTGCGCTGCTGTCGGGGCGTTTACCTCTCTGCTGACTTTGGGTTGACTCTGGGGCGCCCGACACATCCGGGGCGCCCTGCTCAGCTACGGCCTCACTCCTTTGAGGCTCTCTGAGCTGCAGAAACATAGTCCTTCGGTCCTGCATCCAGGGTTAGTCCAAAACAAGGCTAGTACAATTTTATATGGACTAAAGTAAGATACAATTCTAAGTTAATTAGATCCTGTCTCCCAGACCAGGATCTAACCAGGACTCAACTTAGATCACCTAAATGGGTCTAAGTTGGACCGCGCCTAAAGTCCAAGATTGGACTCGTCCTCACTGGGTCGCTCCTCCAGTGACTTACCTTACTTACCCATTGTGCAGTTTTACTTGACCTCTTGACCCACCAGGACTTCCTGCCAGAACTCAACCATCCTGGACTTTCCGCCAAGTCTCAACCAACTTGGTCTTCGACCAGTTGTCAACCCAACTGGACTTTCCGCCAGAGCTCAACCACCCTGGACTTCGGCCTGGTGTCTGGTCCTAACTCTTTCAACCCTGCACACTTGGTAAAGAGGTTAAACACACAACACGTCTAACTTTGACCTATTTGTCATTCATCAAAACTTGAGTTTGACCGTTAGTGCAAACTGCACCAACAGATACCTTTCTTCATTGATCTTGGAGTTATTCAAAATTTCATATCCGTACAGTTTTCCGTTGAATTTCTGTTCTGTAAAGTACCGCTTGTACGCGAGTACTTAGAGGTTCATTAAATACAATTAGGTTTATTTGGCATTAGAAATATCCTACCTAGTAGTGTAGATGCATAATCGTTGGATTTCGATACTTGGTTGGTTGTATCGCTGCAACGTTGATATTTGTTGGATTTTGTTGCATCGTTGATTTTCGGTTATTCGTGTATCTTGTAGCATGCACCATTCCTACACCGTTGCATACTAACGACTATTGACTTTCGTTTGATTAAGCCGTCGTTAGTCATTTAGTTGCTCTGTTTACTCAACCACTTGTTGTCGTGGTAGTTGCTTGAGTGTGAGCAACTGTCCTGTTATGCCACACATGTTGCAGCTGTAGACAAACAGTGACACCCTCACCGTTATTTTAGAGGGATATTAGAGCTGTTGATAGCTCCCCCTTTATTCCGGGGTTTGGAGCAGTTGGCTCCGCAGTATCCTGTCCACTCAACCACGTGTATTAGTGGTATCCGTTGGAGTGTATACAGTTGTCACAACCCTACCCACTCGGTCACACAAATGTGATATGTTGGCGGCTTGACTGGCGTCAGGGGCGACACATGTCATTGCATCATATGCATTTATTGCATTTATGCATTTTCTTGTGGTTGTTGCATTTATATGAGCTATGTTTGCTGCATTTTGTTGACATGCATGTATGTTTTGATATAGTGATATCATGTGATTTTTCGTACATGCTTAGTTGTTATTCGGCTTTATACCATGTTGTTTTACAGATGTTTTATAGGTTTAAGTACTTTTATATCCCTTAGAGACTGTACCTGTTGTATCTCTACTTATTACAGCTTGATTATGTCATACTATTGTTTATTCATATATCCGCTGAGTCCGCCCGGACTCACCACCCTTGTTTCTTATTTTTGTTTCAGATAGCAGGTAGTTGCATTACTTAGAGCCAGGAGAGGATTCAGTTGCCAGCCCCCCCCCCCCCCCCCCCCCCCCCCGTGTTGAGTTTGTTTCCGTATTTGGTTTTACTACCGTAGTACTTATTTTTGCTTTCCGTATTTTTCGCATTTACTTCATGGACTGTTATATATTTTGCTAGTCCAATATTGTCGTAGTCTGGTGTTGGAGTTTTCTTTGTATTTGGACTTTTTATTAGCTTTATTTCCAATAAAAGACGTTAAAGGTTTTGCGAAGTTTAATTCATTTTATCTATATCATTCTTAAAGTTATAAACTGCGTGGTTGTGTTTTTTTATTTTCAGTTATGATGGCTGAGCCATCTTATGTGATGAGATGTGATGTATTATATGTCCCAACTTGTCCGCCGTACAAGGGAGATGCTGCCCGATTTTCGAGTCAGCATGTGCCTCTGGGGGCGTGACAAATTTAGAGGGGCGTTACATCATGAGTTCCTTTGGGTTGGTCTGTCCAATGTATAAATGTGGCCGAGAGGTTCTATGGGGCTGGTTGTTATTCTATTATTTTCTGATCTTTTAGCCTACGGTTTGGGTGGAGCCTATTTTGGTTGTTGCCGTGTGTGCAATGGGTTATAGGAGTTTGATTTTTTTACATGGCAATGGTCTTGAGTTCCCACATTTAGTGTTGACTCCTACTTGAGTTAAATGTAAGTTTGAGTTGTGTTCTGGTTGAGACCAGGAGTAGTTTAGCACTTGGTCATGTATCGCCAAGGTCGTGAGCTTTATGAGAAGATGTTGTAATTAAGATTTTATCCTAACTATTATTTAGCTAATTAATTAGTTGTATAATTAGCTAAACCTTGATCTTGGCACAAGACATTGATTTATTTGCGTTGGACTTCTAGACGTGAGAGGATTACTTGGATACGTTCTACAAATAAGACAAGTACTTCTCCTTTGTGTTCTTGTAGTTCATTTACCTTAAATGCATGACTTGTTATGTCTGAATAGGTCTGCTTGACCTTGTTCTTTGTCGTTGATTATCTTATATCATCCGTTGATACTTTCTTGTTTAACCTTCGAGTTTAATCAAAAATTCGTATTCGTACAGTCTCTTGTTGGTTTTCCATTCCGTGAAGTACCGCTCATTGGTTTTCCATTAAACACCACTAGGATGATTGACATTAGAGATACCCTACTTAGTAGTTTAGTTGTATGTTCGTTGGTTTCTGATTGGTTTCTAGTTTGTTGCTTTTGTAGTTGTTTGTTATTATTCGGTTGTTTGTGTTTATTGGTATCATGCACCATCCCTGCACCGTTGCATACTGACGACTGTTGGGCTTCCATATGGTTAAGCCGTCGTTAGTCATTTAGTTGCTTTGCCACTCAACCACTTGTTGTGGTAGTTGCTAGAGTGAGAGCAACCGTCTTGTTACGCTGTCATGACCCCAGAGGTACATGCTTACTCGAAAATCGAGCAGCATCTCCCCTGTACAGCGGACAAGTTGGGACAAATAATACATACACTCTCACCCTTATTGCTTAGCCACAAGCGGCTAGCATCACAAAATAAAGAAAATATATACAACCACGCAATTATTAAATCAATAGGAAAGATAACGGGTGGCTCAGCCACCTTAAACATAAAAGAAACCACAACCAAAGAGAACTCAAATGTCTCTATAATAATGACAAAACTAGTTCGATACCTGATAAACAAATAAAATGCGAAACTCACCAAGTGCCGAAAATAAAGCAACTACTAAACCAAATACGGAAACAACTCAACACCGGGGACTGGCAACTGGATCCTCTCCTGGCTCTAAGAAATGCAACTACCTGCTATCTGAAACAAAAAGAGAAAGCAGAGGTGGTGAGTCCGGGCAGACTCTGCGGGTATATAAGTCGACAATTGCATGACATAATAAAAAATAACCAAGTAGAGAATCAACAGAGTACAGTCCATAAGGAATATAAGGATACCTAAACATGTATAACATATAAACAACATGGCATAAAACAAAACAACAACTAAGCAGGTACGAGAAATTTCATAATATCACAATATCAAAACATACATACATGTCAACCAAATACAGCAACCATAGCTCATATTAATGCAACAAGCACAAGAAAATGCATAAATGCAATAAATGCATATGATGCAATGACATGTGTCACCCCTAACGCCAGTCAAGCCGCCAACACATCTCATCTGTGTGACCGAGTGATTAGGGTTGTGACAACTGTACGCACTCCAACGAATACCACAGAAAGGTGTGGTTGAGTGGACAGGATGCTGGAGAGCCAACTGCTCCAAACCCCGATATATAGGGGGAGCTATCAACAACTCTAGTATCCCTTGAAAACAACGGTGAGGGTGTTACTGCTTGCCTACAACTGCAATATGTGTGGCTAACAGGACAGTTGCTCGCACTCAAGCAACTACCACGACAACAAGTGATTGAGTGAACTGAGTAACTAAATGACTAACGACGACTTAACCATATGGAAGCCCAACAGTCGATAGTATGCAACGTGCAAATATGGTGCATGCTACAAGATGCACGATCAACCGGATAAACAACGATGCAACAAAATCCAACAAGTATCAACGATGCATCGATGCAACTAACCAGGAATCGAAAACCAACGATTATGCATCTACACTACTAGGTAGGATATTTCTAATGTCAAATAAACATAATTGTGTTTAATGAACTTCTAAGTACTCACATACAAGCAACACTTTACAGAACAGAAAACAACAGGAGACTCTACGGATATGAATTTTGAATACTCGAAAATCAACGAAGAAAGTATCAACGACAATGTTAAAATAACAAAACAACAGGGAATAAGGTCAAACAACCTATTAGACAAAAAAAAACAGTCATGCTTTAAGGTGAAAGGAACTACACGAGTACAAAGGTGAAGTACCTGCTTATAATTGTAGAAGTCCGTAAACGAGAACCTTCCACGATCAATTGAACGAGTCCGAATCAAGGTCCTGTATAAATGTGAAAGTTTAGCTATTAATAGAATTATATAATTAGCTAAACTGCGATTAAATAAAAATTAGAATAAATCCTCGTTACTACATCTAGTTGACCAAATCGCAAATAAAACACCTAACTCTTCTATTTTGGCAGCAACCAAAACAACTTCTATTATATTAAATTTTCTTTTTACAGTATTAGATAAACTTTGCTATTCCATATCATTAATCTCTCGATGTAGATTTTCGAAGCTTTAAAGGCCTACTTGCTCACCTTCTACATATCCACCTTGTATATATGTTTTCTTTGTCAGTTCATGTTGTGCCCATTAAAGATTATGGTTTGGGTAATTGAGACCAATACCTAAAGCTGTACACCAACCAAAACATAACCCACTCTTAAACCTAATGATTTGAACGAATACAACAATGTTTATCCACCCAAAATAGCAACCAAATTCCAGTTCGTGTTGACCGTTCAACCCATGTGGCTAACAAGGTTAATTAATTTATGTAATGAGAAACTTTTGTTGCCAAGGTAACCAGATTAAATTGAACGAATAACTTCGGTATAACTCATCGTTACCCCACAGCTTATTCCTCTTCGGCAGCAACGCACAGGTGGACGGAAGCAATGAAATCAAGAGGTTTAAGGCTACCGACAGCGGATGACAGGCGCAGCAGCGGCTGCTTGCGGTCCCCAGACACGATCGAGAACTCAACTCCGGCTTCTCTGAGATGTCTCCACTCTCCGATGAAGGGAAGAAGGGTGCGGTGGCGTCGCTGGGGCAAGAGGAGAGGGGCGGAAACGAGGAATCAGGGGAAAAAGAGGAACTGTTTAGGGTTTATGACTTAATTTTGGCTTTCTGCAAAAAAAAGACCCCAAATTTGTAAAATTTGCAACTAGGCCCCTGCCCTTTCAACCTCTTAAAATTTGGTATTTAACATATGCCACACTCGACCACTCATGTACAGTGGATGTTGGAGTTGTAGGTAAGTAGTTGACACCCTCACCGTTGTTTCCGAGGGATATCAGAGCTGTTAATAGCTCCCCCTATATATCGGGGTTTTGGAGTAGTTGGCTCCCCAGCATCCTTTCCACTCAACCACATATATCTGTGTATTTGTTGGAGTGTGTAAAGTTGTCACAGCCCTACTCACTCAGCCACACAGATGTGATGTGTTGGCGACTTGACTGGCGTCAGGGGTGACACATGCCATTGCATCATGTGCATCTATTGCATTTATGCATTTTCTTGTGTTTGTTGCATTTTTATGAGCTATGGTTGTTGTATTTGGTTAACATGCATGTTTGTTTGATGCTATGCTATGTCGTATATTTTCACGTTGTTTTATACAGACTTTGGTGTTCTCTATTTCCTAGAGACTGTACACTGTTGTATTCTGTTGTTTTATATATCTTTATGATGTCATGCTATTGTCTACTCATATACCCACAGAGTCCACCCGGACTCACCACCCCTGCTTCCTATTTTTGTTTCAAGTAGCAGGTAGATGCATTACTTGAAGCCAGGAGAGGATCCAGTTGCCAATCTCATCGTGCCGCCCGGACTCACCACCCCTGCTTCCTATTTATGCTTTATAATCCGGAGGTTGTATACCTTGTCTCTACCTGCTTGATATATCTTATTTATACCATGCATTTATCTATCCTTATACTCGCAAAGTTCGAGCTCAGGATCACCACCCCTTGCCTTTAATTTTGTTTCATGTAGGTGATATTTGCGACTTGTACTGTAAAAAGAGGATCCAACTGTCAACCCCTTAGTATCATGTCTTTCATTTCAAGTTGTTTTATACTTTCTTAGTGATATCGTTATTTTCATTCTTTTATTGGACTTGTATTTATCTTCGTTAGACTTTCGATTTGTTGCATTAGTTTATTATGTATTATTTATTGCATGGATGTTTATTATGTATTATTTATTCAAGTTGTGGTATTCTGCAAATTTGTTTCTGTTGTTGTCAGTCATGTTGGCTGTGCTTATATATATTATGTTGATATGGATGTAGATAAGATTCAGATTGCCCGCCGTACAGAAGAGATGCTGCTTGATTTTCGAGCAAGTATGAGCTCGGGGACTTGACAATAAATAATTCTTAATAGATACATCAACAAAACAGGAAGCTGATGTAGACAAATCCTAACCAATACATACTGGAAATATCAAAAATACCTTAAGTACCATAAAAATTACTAAAAATAGTATAAATATATGCAAAGACTAGGATGAGGGTATAAATGGTATATTTTGGACCAAAAATTTGACAGTTACAGGTTCTCCGATAACAAACGTAGATCTCTAAATTCAGCATACACATGACTACCGATAAAGTCTGATTTCGAATCCCGAATCAAAAATTATAATCTTAAAAAAAATTATTTTGTTAAATCTGCATCAATAGGTATGCTAAAGAAGGAGAAAAAACTAGTATTCCTTTGCTGACATGAATAATCATAAGTGCACGAGCTTCCTCTGTTAAATGGAAGTTTCCTTGTTTAACGACATTCCAAATGATAGAGGGAGAAGTTGGTCAAAAAGCACCCAAAGGAGCAATGGAAAATAATTACCTACCTAAGAACACAGAAAAATTGCCTGACTCCAGTAAAAGAACACCACAGGTTGAGAAACAAGTGGCACATGATCGAGGTAGTGTCAAAAAATCCACATTCCTTTTATCCTGCATGTTACAGCTGTGGATCGTGTTGTTGAAATTTGTAACCCACATTGCCAAATAGGTTCACTTTGTTGGTATTTCATCAAGTTAAAAAAATCCAATAAAATATATACATATAGTTAGAACTGCAATTTCCTCTTCCAATTTGGTAGAGACCAACAAATCATCATAGGCAACTTTATTTTTGTAAGGAATGCTTGTTTTAATAATGATTCAAACACTAACTATGCAAGTTCCATCAAAGAAATTGTGGAGTGACAACAAAAATTGCCTCTTACAAGCTAAATTAGGTCTAAAACTACATTAGTGCATCAGTAATCCAGTGTGCTAAAGAGAAAATAAAATTGTCACAATAATCATGAACCATACAATTTAGTGCACACCGCTAATTATTCACTAGCAATTTTTTTTGGATCCAGCGAAGTTAAAACAAGGATTAACAAAATTTCTCAAGATGACATTGTTGGTTTTCACAAGCACCCAGAAAAAAAAACCCAAAACAAATTAATTTCAAAAGTAAGAGCCTTTAATTGCAAAGAGCGGTCGAAGAATCAATCCAAGATGAATCCCTTAATCAAAAAATGATGGTGAATATTAAAAACCTTGACAGCAGATCGCTTCCCTGCCTTCCTGTATCTTCCTAACAAAAAAGAAGTCAGAAATAGATCAATATTGTTACGAGATGTAACGACACGGTCTCTCAACCCCTTTAGCGGCCAAATCAACATTTGGCGGCCCAACAACCTGGCCCCTCAGCCCAACAACCTGGCGGCCAAATCAACATTTGGCAGCCCAACTATGTCGTCGACCAACAACCGATGTCGATGACCAACAACCGTGTCGTTACTCACTAGGTCTTTCCACCTCTGGCCAGTGGATTTTTGCCTTCCTCAGGATTCGAACTCTAAACCTCCAGGATAAGTACTAGAGTTTATGAATCCTGATACCAAGTGGTATCAGGATTCATAAACTCTAGTACTTATCCTGGAGGTTTAGAGTTCGAATCCTGAGGAAGGCAAAAATCCACTGGCCAGGAGTGGAAAGACCTAGTGAGTAACGACACAGCTGTTGGTCGTCGACATCGGTTGTTGGTCGACGACATAGTTGGGCCGCCAAATATTGATTTGGCCGCCAGGTTGTTGGGCCGAGGGGCTAGGTTGTTGGGCCGCCAAATGTTGATTTGGCCGCCAATAGGTTGAGGGGCCGTGTCGTTACAATAAAATGTTGAAACTCGAAATTTAAAAGGGCTTAGTTGTAATTTCCAAAACTTGGAGGGCCTTTTTGCAAAAAGGCCAAAAACTAATTAAAAACCCATAAAAGCCCTAACTTCCTTCATCTTTCCGTTTCTCTTCGCTGAACCCCCTCTCTGCGTCATTTCATCCTCTCTGCTCCGACGTTGACGCAGTAGCGAACCGACGCCGCCGAACCCTGGCCTTTCTCCCTCGCGACCGGCGACCGCCGTTCTGCCTTCTCTACTTCTTTTCTCTTTCTTCTTTCCCGTCGCGCACGACTCAGTCGGACGAACTACCGTCGGCGCTGACACAGGTAAGCGAGTTTTTCAATTAGGATTTGTGGTTGTTTGGGTTTGTAGATTTTTGGCATGACCTAGAGTTTTCACTATTTCAAATTCTACAAATTTGGGATTTACTGTTATTTTTCTCTCGAGTTGATGTCGTAGGTTAGTGTGGATGGTTGTCAGATAATTCTTAACTTGTTACTTAATACATTGCTTTGCATAGACTCGATCATGTCCTTTAAGTGGAATCCCCTCTAGGATCCTGTTTCCACCTATTTGTGTAACCACTTGCAACAAATTGTGTGACATCGATAAATTATATTGTAACATCGTTTTCTGGTGGTTGCATAGTTCATAAGGATTCACTTGTGGACATATGCTACATCGGTTAGAGTTACAATCAAAACAGAACTTTACATTTGGGAAATAGTATTGCTTACTGTACTCTGCCTCCATGTCTAGTTCATCTTTGTTTCATTTTAGTGATGTAGATTCGAGGAGGTTGGAGACATTTGGTGATTCAGGTTGATTAATGCTAGGATGTGTTAGTGGAAATTAAAGGGGTCAATAATGATTAAATCTTTGCGTTAAATTAGGTGGTTAACTTTATAATCTAGTTTTGATAAACTAGATTAAGAAGGAACTCATAGTTGTTTATACATTTGTAATGGATAGATGTTGTAATTAGAATCTATCCTAATTTTGGTTAAATATAGTTAGCTAATTATTTAATGGTATAAACAATTAATCAATATCCTTGATACAGGACCCTAACTTTGGATTCGTTCGGTAAATCGTGGAAGGTCCTCGTTCACAAACTTCTATAATAAAGGCGGGTATTTCTCCTTTGTACTTGAGTAGTTTCGTTTACCTTAAAGCATGACTATATTATGTCTAGTAGGTTGCTTGACCTTGTTCTTTGTCGTTTGTTGTTTTAACATCGCCGTTGATACTTACTCTTCGTTGATCTTCGAGTATTCCAAATTCGTATATGTACAATCCTCTGTTGGTTTTCTGTTCTATAAAGTACCGCTTGTACGCGAGTATTTAGAAGTCCATTAAACACAATTATGTTTATTTGGCATTAGAAATATCCTACCTATTAGTGTAGGTGCATAATCGTTGGTTTGCGATTTCTGGTTGGTTGTATTGATGCATCGTATACTCGTTGGATTTTATTGCATCGTTGTTTCTCCGGTTGTTCGTGCATCGTATAACATGCACCATACTTGCACGTTGCATACTAACGACTGTTGGGCTTACATTTGGTTAAGCCGTCGTTAGTCATATTGTTGCTCGATTCACTCAACCACTTGTTGTCGTGGTAGTTATTAGAGTGCGAGCACCTGTCCTGTTATGCCAAACAGTGACACCCTCACCGTTGTTTTTAGAGAGATGAGCTGTTGGTGGCTCACCCTCACCATTGTTTTTCGAGGGATATTGTAGCTGTATAGCTCCCCCGATGTACCGGGGATTGGAGTGTAGGCTCCCCAACATCCTGTCCACTCAACCACGCCTTATGTGGTATTTGTTGTTGGAGTGCGTATAGTTGTCACAACCCTACCCACTCAGTCACACAGATGGGATGTGTTGACGGCTTGACTGGCGTCAGGGGTGACACATGTCATTGCATCATGTGCATACGTATTTCTTTTATGCATTTGCTTATGTTTGATGCATTTATATGAGCTATGGTTGTTGCACATGATTGACATGCATGTATTTCTTGGTTCTATTGTTATTGCGTTGTTTTACACCTATTTAGTGGTTATTCGGTTTTTATAGCCTGTTGTTCTATACCTGCTTAGTCGTTATTCGGACTTTATACCATGTTGTTTTACATATGTTATGCATGATTAGGTTTCTATATTTTCTTATGGACTGTACCCTGTTGGATTCTCTACTTGGTTATCTTGTATTATGTCATGCTTATTGTCTACTCATATACCCGCAGAGTCCACCCGGACTCATCACTCCTGCTTCCCTTTTTGTTGTTTCAGATAGCAGGTAGAAGTATTTCTTGGAGCCAGGAGAGGATCCAGTTGCCGACCCCCAGTGTCGAGTTGAGTTATTTTTCGGTATTTGGTTTAGTTGTTTGCTTTCAGTACTTGTAGTTGAATTTTATTCATTATCGGGTTTTGTTGTTATCAGAGTCTTTTGGTGTTCTCTTTGGATTGTAGTTTCACTTTATGTTTAAGGTGGCTGAGCCACCCATTATCTTTTATTCTAATATAAACTACGTGGTTGTGTTTACTTATATATATATGTGATGCTAGCCGCATGTGGCTAAGCTTTTAGGTGAGATATATGTATTATTGCCCCATATTATCCGCCGTACAGGGGAGATGCTGCCCGATTTTTGAGAAAGCATGTGCCTTTGGGGGTGTGACACGAGATTACGACGAAAAACGACAATAATAACAATAAAGAACACACAATATTTATGTGGAAAACTCTTGACGGGACAGACAGAGGAGGAAAAAATTACTAGAATGGTGGAATACAAAGTCGGCGGCTCAAAGCCTTAATCATAATACAAAATCTTAATAATAAGCCCTTTAAATAGGGAACGATCCGATAATTCAGTTTTCGCCATATATGTCGCACCGCGATCTTTTTAGGCCGGATCAAACTGAATTTAGATCACCAAACTCTAATAAATATCATACATGGAAGGAATCGACAAGGATAGGTCGAATAGCGACCGATGAACTTGAACTGGGGAGATGAAGGTTCTCCTGGCTACTTACCAGCTGGAAGGAAGCGGAGGATCATCAGCGATGGCGAAGAAACGAGTGTTCATGTGTTCGGAGCCAAGTTGCTGGAAGGAAATAGAGAGACGACCCGATTGACCATCGTGGAAGTGACGACACAAGCAACGAAGAGAAGAATCGTTGAGGAAATGGAGCGGGAGTGTAAGGTAAGGAAACGGGGAGGGAGATGAATAGTGGGAATGTGATATTTTGGGGTAGAGTATAAGGGAGGGAATTGTGAAAATAATATGAGATACGTGCAACTTTTTTTTAAATCTCGTATGCTATCTTTATAAGCGGTTTTAATCACTCCAAAAAGAAACTTATAGAATTGGTCGAACAAATTGCTTCTAAATGTGTCCAACTGCAACGAGTTTTAAACCTCTTCAAAAAAAAAAAACAATTGAAACAGTTTTAGAAGCGGTTAACTTAGACCGATTCTATTAGTTTTATTTTTACAAACATTTTGCCAACTGCTTCTAAAATTTCAATTTAGATGATCATTATTTTAGTGTTAGTGTTGATCAGAATTAAGTGTTCATATAGTAATAGTTATGATTCCGTATTTGTTATAAGAATATTGAAAATAAAAGAATTTTTAAAAATAAAGATTTGATGAGGTGTCAAAAGATGATTCTCCCGTCATACCGTCCTAAGGTTAGCATAGAGGAAGTAAATTATAGAGACAACTAACCCGTATATATAGTATGACTAGTATGTAGGGAGGGCTAAAATAAAAACTTAATAAGGTAGATTGAGATGTTATTTTAATAATAAATGAAAAGTAGCAGATGAAGCCACATTATTAATTAGATAAATATAAAATTTATTTATGACTCGATTGACTTGTTTGACACCAGTTCTGTTTCAAATTATTCGATATTAATTTCTCATAGATGCACAGAGGATCTATTCCTTGTAAAATATTTGATCATCCATCTTAATTCAATTAATTTCATCTTCCACAAAGTGCATGCACCAACCATGCACCCTTTTTCTTGTAAAGGAATCAAGAATTCAATTATTGCAAAACTGCCGAAGCATTCAATCTAACGCAACTTTGCAATTGAAACAGTGGCTACTCTCCGGTCGGGAGTGAGAATCTGCAGAGGGGGCAAGAATTTCTCTGTCGCAGCCACTCCTTCAGGCACCCCTCGTGAAACGAATGGCCGCAGGGCATTGCTAAAGCCTGAGTCATCACCTTGAAATCGTCAAGGCAGATGGAACATGAGCCATCTTCTCCCGTCGTAGTTACAATATTCTGGAGTCGATCCACCGCAGCTGTGGACGCTGCCCGCGGCCCTCTACTGTACTGAAGGGCGAGCTCAGCTCCGAAAAAATATTCATAGGTCTCCCAAGGCACCGAGTAATGAAGTTGGCTAGCAGAAGCGGAGGGAGTAACGGGGATTTCAATGACGGAGAAGAACTCCATAACGGCCACAAGCGACGTGATCGGAAATCGGCTGAGCACCGCGTAGGTATAATTGCGGAAAGCTAGCGCGAGAAGGTGGAGGTCGGCAGGGCGCACATGATTCGCGGCGACGTGTGATAACATCTGCTGCGTCTGCTCCTCCCAGGTGGGGCGATGACTGATGTGGTAATAGGGCTGGGAGATGGTGAAGTGGGCGTGTTCGGCAGTGAGGCGGTTGGAAAAAGAAACCTTCTGGCGGCAGAAGTGCAAGATCAATCGGGGTTGTATGTCTTCATCAGGCTGCAAGATGTGTGTCACCACTCGCGCCTTAACGCCCAGAGTGACGCGGCCTGTATCAGCCGCCCACCCAGGAATCTCCCTAGATACAACGAAGGTGTTTGCGCTGTTCATCCAGGCTGAAGGGTCCATGATGAAGCAGAAGACGAAGAAGAAGAAGATCTAAATCAAGTGATGGTGCGGATACAATTAGCGGCGGCCTTGTTTACTTTATATACAACTCTCATGGCAGATCAAATGAAATCAGTTTAATCTGTTGGATCCCTTCCGTTGATTTAGGATTAGACGTCTTCTAATTAACATTTGATGCAAAATATTCGGACAAATAAAATCCATTGGATTCAGATAATTACCGTTTCAAATTTTTCGTCGCTTTCATTCTTTAGAATGGTTTCGACAAATAAACAAATATGGAACTAATGTTTAAACGGCAGCACTGAAATCCAGGGAGCAATTTCAATATATAATTACAACAACAAAAATTAAAAAAATGGTTGTAACAGAGAGGTTGACTATTGACATTGCTTAATTGTTTATATTTTTTGTTCCACTGTTATTAAGTCATTCCTAATTGGGTCAATCGAAATCAGATCAAGACCGCATTGGTTCTTTGATTGAAAATGAAATTAAAATCATGAAGTAAATTAACGCTACATAAATATATATACTGAATTTCGTGATCTACTTCTTTGGTGTTGCCTAGAATAAGTTAACGTGCGATTCATCTTTTGTCACTTAACATGAAAATTAATTCAAACATTCGTTGGTCAATAAGGAAAAGAAAAAAAATATTAATGTAATTTAATTTTGAATTTTACCAAATTAATTGAAAGTTAATCAATAAAATATCTACCTTCTTAATTGAATAGTAAAAATTACATAATATTGAGTAATTGATAGAGATAAACTATATAGTTATAAATTATAGCTACTAAAATATAAAACAACTAAAACTATCAGATCCAAAATGAAGTAATTAAAGAAACCAACAAAATTAGTGATCCTGTCCGAAGTGAGTCGGACGCCCTTATAATTGGGTGAGTCTTCGAGAAGGGCGAGGTTGCTGGGGCGGCGTGACGAGCTGGAGCCCTCCCAACCTGCAAGACAGAGACCGTTATAACCCGCCGGGAAAAGTCCCCGGCCTGGCACTCCGACGGTCAAGTCAGTACGTGACGGTGGTGATGGAAAGCAATAGAATAGTAGGGAAATTGCACTATCGCACGTACCTGGGAAATGCGGAGTGAGAAGTATATGTAGCCGGGGAAGCTGACATGTTCTGCCCCGCCTGCCACCTGCCGTCGCGTAGCGAGGACAAGGCAAGCCATGTCCAAGGATGGCAGGGGTGGCAGGGTAAAGTGGCACATGCTGTGTTAAGGAAAGGGCCCCTGTCAACTTAAGAGTTGGCGCCGTTAGACACCGCTCGGCCTGACACCTGGGCATGTGGTCGAGGTACGGGAGACAAGATGTGGCAGGCAGATCAATATCTCGGCGGGATATCCGCCACTGGGGACCAGGACGACCGAGGTCCTGTGCCGACCCCGTATAGCTTCTGGTAGTCCTGTGTCAGGGGGTGGTTGCGCTGACTGGGGCACTGAGTAACGAGATCGGCTGAGGGCCTATGAGGGTGCCGACTGGGGCACTGAGCTAGTAACGAGGCCGACTGAGGGCCTAGGGGGGTGCCGACTGGGGCACTGAGTAGCGAGGCCGGCTGAGGGCCTATGAGGGTGCCAGCTGGGGCACTGGGTAACATCTTCTGTGGCTCGGGCTTATTCCCGTAGCGTGGGCCACCACGCGTAGGCGGGGAGCCGAGGTTGAATAAGTCAAAAACCATCTGTCTCAAGAGAAGACCCTTGCGGGATTATGGGGGCCTTGGCATGGAAGCCCAAGGGGTCTGAGCCCGTGGGCCTCCTACCTAGCGAGATCGTCCCGATCACTGGCCACATTCCTTCTGACTGAGCGCCAGGCTACCGGGCCAGGTTACGTAAGCTGGCCCGGGATCAACTAGCAACAGAAAATTGAGGTAGTTCGGAAAGACACTGAGTAAAATCCAACAGAATCATTTTGCAAAAAATTTACAAAATGCCTGACATCAATGTGCGCTTGATCATAATTGGAGCAAACAAAACCCTAATTAAGCAAAGCATCTAGCTAGCTAGATAGGGAGTCTAAAGCAGAAGAAAGCAAATGGATGAATGAATGAAATATGAACGATGAGAAGTCGCCGCCGATCGTTGAGCTGTCGAGCAACTACTGTTCTTCAGGAAGCGAGAAGCGGCAGAGAGGGCATGAACAGCTCTTCTTCAACCATTTCTTCAGACACGCCGCATGGAAGAGATGACCGCAAGGCATAGCCAACAATACTGGAGCCGCCATCACGAAATCCTTTAGACATATGGAGCAAGAGTCGGGTTCCTCAGCGGCGACCATCTTGAGGCCCTCCACCGCCGCTGCAGATGCTGGCCTGGACCCTCTGTCGGAGTGGGTGTGGTCGTCATCGTCGTAGTCATCATCATCCTCGTCGTCGTCCCTGATGTTCAGGCGGCTGGCGGAATAATTTGTGTTGACGAAAATGATGGAAATTAAATCCATCGAAACAACATCCATCATTTGTAGCCGGCGGACGGAGGAGGAGGTGTACCAGCAGAGGTTTTGTGCGAAAAAGTCAAGGTTGGTGCGCTCCACGTAATCGGCTGCCACATGCGCCAACATCGCCCGTGCTTCGCTTTCCCATGCCTGCTCCTGCATGAGGAGGTCGAATGATCTGTGAAAGGTGACGCAGGCTTGGTCGTCCGGCGGCTCCAGAGATGGATACATCAGAAGAGAGAAGTAGATCGACAATCGGGGCGGGGCTGTCGTCGGCGCTGGAATCCGGCCACCCTGCCGAACAAATGCCCGCGTCGTCACACGATGTGCCAGGCCATGTGAGATGGTTGTGCGCGGCGGAAAATCGACACGAACAACGTCCTCTGCGGGGGCGGCGGCCATCGAAGGTGAAGGATCCGCAATGTTAATGGTGGTGCAAGAATATGATCCAAGTAGCGGTGCAACTGCAATCTTCCTGTATTATATTATATATAGAGCGACCTTAAATCTGCGAATGTTTCGATTAAACCGTTAGATAAATAAATTTTTTGTTCTTCGATCTATTTTTTCGATAATTCCTCAACAACCCCAACTTCAAAATTAAATCAGATATATTGATTCATTTATCGAAAATAAATTAACTAGATTAATGCAAGATAAATATCTAGTTCTGAAATTAAATAGTGTGTTATTTCCGTAATTATGGGTGCACTTTCATACTAGCTTCCAATAGTCTTGCATATAAAAATAAGTTTCAGAAGATTTTTTTTTTAAAAAAATGGTTTTATGTTGTTCGGATGATATTAAATTTTATAGATTTTTTTTCTCACATATTTGACAAATAAATTAAATTGATAGAGTAATACTTAATCAAGTTGGGGGAGCAAACCAAACAAAGTGTCTCACGTGCAATTACCTGATGGACTAACTCACTTGCCTATTTCAGTTGGCCAATTTGAATGCACTTAGCATCCTGAATTAGTCGAACTAATTATATATCTACTAGATTAAACTAATTTCGCTAGACCCAATCAGATCAACCATATGAGTCAATTCCATTTTGATTAAATTGTTCTATCCTAACACGATCGAATGTCTAGTTTGTTCTAATCCCACGAACATAATTGAGTTGGTACTTGGGTTGTATATTGTCACATGAGAGCAAAGATAGAATTCACAGGGAGCAATCTCGTGAGGAATAAAATTCCTCTTACCTAGAGACGCAACTTGGTAATCCTGCATGATTTACTCTTTTCATCTCACTATGACACCAGTGGTGAGTCACCCTTTGTCAAATGAATGCCTTTGTCACATATGCCCTCTGACCTGTAACGCCCCAAAATTTCCATTTTAAGTTCTTAAAGTCCTTAGAACTATTTAAAAATGGTTTAGAAATATTCTAGATATTTTTAGGAATTTTTAGAATATTTTTATGGAATTTTCCGAGTCCGTTTAGTATTTTTACTAAAAGAAATAGAGTTTTCGACAAAAAATTGCCTGGACGAGTTTTGAACCCGAGACCTCCCATGGGATCAACGACTTAAGTTAGTCGGGTTAACCAGGCGCCCTAGCAAGGGTGTGCTGAAAGAAAATAGAGAGATATTAAGTTAAGTTATAAAGTTGGA
Source organism: Boesenbergia rotunda (assembly GCA_024364735.1). Classification (NCBI taxonomy): domain Eukaryota; kingdom Viridiplantae; phylum Streptophyta; class Magnoliopsida; order Zingiberales; family Zingiberaceae; genus Boesenbergia; species Boesenbergia rotunda. The sequence goes on from JAGFNQ010003120.1 coordinate 30,245, forward strand.
CTTAAACACCCTAAGTATAAATAGATAATTAAAGAGAGGAATTTTATTTTCTCTAAACCTAAACCCTCTCTCTCCCTCGCCCAAGCCCTCACGCCGACTCCCCTCTTCCCCTCTCTTGTGCGCACGCCCCCACCACCTCCTCTCCTCTTCTAAGGGGGCGCCGGCCAAGGAAGAACCAAAGGGGGTGGAGCGTTTCGTTCGTCTCGACGAGAGGAACGCGTAGGCGCGAACGGTTCATCGAGATCTCAAGTTTCTCCCGAGCCCTAGACGTCAATTTTGGTTGTAAGTCCAAGATATCAATGTAAGTACTGCTCACCTGTAGTAAGAGGCGGTTTTCCGCAAGAATTTTCCCTCGAAAGTTTTAGAAGAGATATTTCCTTTTTTTGTTTAAGATTTTGTATGTGATCTTAGTTCATTATATGCTTGTATAAGTTAATTAAGTACCCTATATGAGGTTAGGGGCTAAGAAGAGTTATGAGAAAAGAAAAGAGAAGATAAAGATAAGAAAAGAAAAGGCCAAGGCCTTAAGAAATCCCCAAAAGTCAAGACTTAGGGATTTGGGCACACAAGGGGCTCGTTAAAATGCCAAGGCATTTAAAGATAAGAAAGAAAAGAAAGAAAAGCTATTTTATTTTCTAAGGCCAGTACCCGGCGTCCAAGGGCGTCGTTAAAGAAATCCAGGTGTCCAATTCCAAGGTCTTGGCCCTGGTAGACCAAGGTCTGCTCTATTAGGATTGGTGGCTCGCTACCCCAACCTTTTAGGGAACGCGCATAAGATGATACTTACGTCTTAAGTGGATCCAAGTGAGATATTATTTTCAAGTATATGCTTTAGCAAAGTTTTTCTAAAGTTTAAAGAAGTTTTCTAAAAGTTAAAGAAAGATTTAAAAGTCAAAGAATTGCTAAAGTTTCAAGTTAAGCCAAGAACAAGTAAGTTAAGACTTATTAGTGCTTGAGTATGCATGTCTTGAGTTATACATGTTTAGTGTTTTCTTTTAAGCATAAGAATATCTCATGTGATTTCACATTGTTTAAAAAGTATGTTTGCACATTTTCGAGATTTTGTGAGCTAGATAGTACTTACTAAGCTTTTTGCTTATTAGTTGCATTTCCTCTTGCTGCAGGTAAAGGTAAAGGCAAGCAATTCTGAAGGAAGGCGACAAGGCGATGCTGAGTGACGTGTGTGTGGTGACTGACCTTGGAGAGGTCCTTGGGACAAGATGAATAAAAGACTCAAAATACATTTGTTATAGAGTCTTAGTTTAAGTTAGATCATATAGCATTTATTCAAGTATTTGCGTTTTAGATATTTTGCATGTCTTAAAACCACAAGTAAAGATTTCATGTCATTTCATTTAGCATACATATCCTTATGATTGCATTGGATGAGCAGGAGTGTGAGTAGTTTTGAATATTGATACTTTGATGAGCTATTTGATGCATGTGCCAAGATATTGTCAGTTTTCCTTTGAATCAAGTTGTTATTGCTTAAATATGCTTAGAAAAGTTGCATACACATTCCACAATGCTTTAGAAATGTTTAGAACATGTGTTTTGGTGTTATGAATGCATAGGAGTGAAGTTTGGTACAAAACTCTAGTTTAAAGTTCATATAGATTTTCATAGCTCACCTTACTTCCGCAAAAGTCCTAATTTCGAGTTTGTGAAGTTGTTTTGATTGGCTAAAATGTTTAGGAAACTAGCATAGAGTATAGAAATGGTGTTGTGTCTTTGTATGACTTGAAACTATATGTTTGGTGGAGTTTTGAAACAAGGCTTCGAATCTGAATTTCAGACTTTCAGGCGTGCCAGTCGACTGGTTCAGTATCAGTCGACTGACCTATCAAACAGTAGCTTCTGTTCGATGCATCAGTCGACTGCCAAGAGGCCAGTCGACTGGTGCCGCGCCCAGAAACTTTCTGTGGCCGATACCAGTCGACTGGTTAAATCGCAGTCGACTGGTACCATTACCGAGAAGTTCTACAGATGAAAAGAAGTGTGTCATTGTATCATGCATGACTACTAGAGTTAGAATATCATCCCTAGAGGGATTTAAAAAAAAAAAGAAAAAAAAAGAGAAGTTCCGCATTCTTAGTCGTGCATTAGAGTCAAGAAGTAGAAAAAGTAACGATCCGTCTAAGGTAGAGAAGGCGGGTCGCTACAGTTGGTATCAGAGCAGTTCCCATTCTCCAGCATCACACACACATCAGCATCAACCTTGCCGTCTTCAAGTAAGAAAGCTTTAAGTTTCAGTTTTTCTATTGCTCCTTTATTTAATTGCAGTATAGGGAAATGCTTAAGTACTTACTCATATGTGCATAGAACAAGGAAGCATGTTTAATACCTTAGTATCACGGAATCATGTTTAATCCCTAGAATGGATGTTAGGTTACTAAGTAAGAAGGCAAGTTTATACCTAGAGAGGTAGTAGTAATTTCTGGTTCCCTTATGCATTATTAGATGGCAAGAAGAGGCCGAGCCCCTAATGCAAGGAACGGAACCCCAGTTCAAGATAACAATGAGCCTGGCACAGAACAGCCAAACCTGATGGCAGTCATTGCTCAAATGCAAGCTCAGATTTCAGAACAACAGAAGACCATCGCCACACTGATGGCAAATCAGCACCCAGTGCCCCCTACACCACCCACAGCAGGAGTGGGAACTCCAGTGGTGGCTGAAGTTCCACCAGTCGCACAGGAGACCCCTGCCGTGAACCGAAGACAAGAAGCATACCTCGTCCAGTGGCAGAGACTGAAACCTGAAAGCTTTTCAGGCACGACTGAGCCCTGGGATGCCCAGGCTTGGTTCAAGACTTTAGAGAGCACAATGGAGCTTCTTGACTGGCCAGAAGTCGAGAAGGTCAAATGTGCCTCCTTCTGCCTAACTGGAGATGCTCGTATGTGGTGGGAGCGGGTCAAGAGTAAGAGGATAGTCAACCAGATGAGCTGGACAGATTTCGAGCAAGAGTTCTATGAGGAGTTCTTCCACATGCGGGTTACCAACAAGCACTACGAGGACTTCATGGAGTTCAGACAGGGTAACCTACCAGTGGGAGAAGCAGTCGCGAAGTTCAACAGACTAGCTCGCCTCTGCCCAGAGCTAGTCAGCACAGAGAAGGAGCGAGTCAGACTGATGCTCCGCATGCTGAACCCTGAAATAGCACTCAACGTGAACAGCGGGACGCACCGACCCCAGACCAGCGAGGAGTTGGTCAGTAGCGCTCTAATCTCAGAGCACTATCTGAATAGCATCAAGGCACAACAAACACAGCAGAAGTCAGTTCTGATTGAGAACAAGACAACAGGAGGCCAGAAGCCTCAGCCAAGTAACCAGAACTGGAAGAACAAGAACCACAAGAGGAAGCAGTGGCCTGGCAGCCAAAAAGGAAATCCAGAGAACAAGCAAGCTAGGTATCCACCTTGTCCTAAGTGTGGGAGGACCCATCCAGGAGCATGCCTTTTGGGTGTAACTGGATGCTACTCATGTGGACAAGAGGGACACAGATCCAGAGACTGCCCAAACAAGTTTAAGGTACTTCCTCAGCAGTCCGTACAGTATGGAGGCAAGCCTCAGTTACATTACATGCCTACTATACTGGAGGGACCTCAGATCAGTCAGGGAGGGTTGGAAGCAGCACCAGTTCCAACCAATGCCAGAGTCTTTTCCCTCACGAAGGAAGAAGCTGCCAGCGCCTCCACGATCGTAACAGGTCAAATAGTTATTTTTCAACATTTAGCTACTACACTGTTTGACACTGGGGCGACCCATTCTTTCGTATCAGTACCTTTTGCTAGTAAGTTACAGGTGCCTGCAGAGAGTTGGGAGTCCAGATTCCTGACAACTCTCCCTTCAGGGGAAATCATGGAATCCACCCAGCGGCTCCGGGCTGTGCCAATCAAGATTTCAGACCGAGAGCTATATGTCGATCTGATAGTCCA
>JAGFNQ010003120.1:37763-59471 GCA_024364735.1 Boesenbergia rotunda
AGCTAGGGCAAAGTTTCTATAGCCTATTTCATCGTAGTCAGTTAAGGCGGCCATCTCTCCCTCGGTAATGTTTCTACCGTGGTGATGTAATATGGATGTAATAATGTGGTAGTAAGGTGTGCGGACCTGCCCTTGTGTGGTAACACTAGATGCGTGTAGGATAGTCTGAAATATATGAAGTCCTATGTCAATGTCAAGCTGGTGAATCATGGCATACAGTAGAAAGGCGTGGAATGGACGCATAGTGGTGACATCCCTGGTAGATAATGGTAGGATGCATCGAACTATGACCCTATATAGGGCGTAGTCCTGCACTTCTAATTCGACAGACTGAAATCGTCTGGCTACGGGTTGCCTAAAGAAATATGAGTGCAATGTATCTAAGGTAATCTCAGAGTAGGGAGCATCAAAGGGAGGCTCCCTAGAAGGGTAACAACAGAAGGTGGATTGCGAGGGTCGTAGTCCTAGAAATCGGTTGAGTAAAGTTGGTGTGATAGTTAGGGGAATACCTTGAACCATGGTGGAGAACACGAGATTATCCTGTCTAATGATATTATTGTAATATTCTGCACATAAGTAAGTATTGATTGGGTGGGTGCAGAATACAAGATTGTCCAATTGGTAGTGGTTTATGACGTTCATAGCTAGGGGACAGGATTGGGTGAAGAATAGTCTATTCAAGTAGCTTGTCTTAATGGGTTTATAGGTGGTACGAGAGAACTTATTACACAATTCTAAGTTGGGAAACCTAGGATCAGGACTAGGTTGAGTACCGGGTTCTGCCTGATTAGGTCACCGTCTTCTAAGAAAAGGAATGTATACTTAAAGAAATGTGCATTTAATGAAAAATTGAAAAGAAATTAAAAAAAATTATACCGGTTTGCTCGGGGAGGCATTGTTGAAGATGAGGGCTTGAGAGCTTGAGAGGGTTGCAAGATCTCTTGGAGGGTAGAAGGTTGAGGAGAAGAAGTGTGTTGGGTGTGAAGAGAAGAAGGGGAAGGAAGCCCCTTTTTATAGGCGATTTTGGGCGCCCTTCCCCGGGAGGGCGCCTTGACTGGTGAGGGCGCCCCTACCAGTGAGGGCGCCTTGACCAGCATGCAGTTACCTTTCGGCAGCTTTCTACCGTGAAAGGACTGCGGGAGGGCGCCTTGACTGAAGAGGGCGCCTCTACCCAGAGCTGCAGCTGCCTTTTGGCAGCTTTTGACCAATAAAGGGGTATACGAAGGCGCCCTGAAGCTTCAGGGTGCCCTAGTCAGCGTGCAGTGGCAGAGGGACTTTTTGACCTGCCTTGGGGCGCCCAAACGGATTTGGGCGCCCTAAGATCTAGGTTTTAACCCTAAGGGAGTGCATTTGACCAGATTTGACCTGATTTGACTATGTTGACCGTGGTTTGATTGTGTTGACCGTGGTTTGACTATGTTGACTATGGTTTGACTATGTTGATCATGATTTGACTATGTTGACCATGGTTTGAAATATAGAATTTTACTGCAACACAGGTATAAAAGGAATCATAATTTAGTCTTAATTTTACTGTCTCACTCAAATCTAGGGTTCTCAATCACGTTAACCTTATAGGTTTTGTGAGACAGGTTTTGATAGTTTATTTTTGAAAAATTTTGAAAACAATTTAAATTTTAAAAACTTAAGTAATTTTGAAATTTTGAAAAGATATTCAAATCTATAAATAACTGAATTTTTGTGTTAGATTCGAATTTGACAAAAAAAATAATTTGAATTTGAATTTCAAAAATTGGCTTCCAGGTCTTGGCGAGGCACTAGGCCTTCTTTGGCCGAAGCCTTATGGGATCATCCACCCTTTCCTTGACAAAGCCTTTTAAAGAAATTTTATTTTCAAATTATTCTTTGAAAAATTTCTGGTCTAACTAGTTTGGATTTTGGATCGGTAGCTTCGGCTGGTTTCACTAGTCTAAAGAGACCAAGTAAACTTGATCTTATTAGAATTGGTTTCCCCAACGTACTATCATCTCACCTCCACCCAATACTATGTTTTCAAGTTTCAGTTAAGTTTGTTTGGTCCTTAAACTAGCCTAAGTCTAAGAATGGTAATTTCCAGAAATTAAATAAACAGGCAAACAATCAAGCAATTTAAATCAATAATAACAAGTTTATCTAATAATGAAAATAGTTTTCAGTTTGACTCCCCCTGGACTAAAGCCACGGTGATGGTTAGGCAAGATGTGAATCTTGTCCTTGGGGATCCAATACTGATTTGATCCAGTTGGTTTGTTCAGGTATAGTTTAGGTACCCATGCCTGAATTTTACCTCTGGACTGATTCAGTACAGCAAGGTATGATCTTTGCCGAGATTTGGTTCTATAGCCCAATCCGGATTGATTTAGAACAGATTTCTGTTTTCCAAGGATCATGTCAAGACCTTTGGAACCAGATGTAAATCGTTCTAGTGCTGATCTAAGATCCTTAACCTGAGTTTTCAGGGAGGAGTTTTCCTTTTCAAGTTTTTCAACTTGAATAGGAGTTCCTTCCTGAACCTTCTCGGTTAAGGGTTTAGAGTCAGCTTCCTCTTTCAGGAGTTTTACTTCCTGTCGGAGGGATTCGACTCGGAGTTTGGCTTTAGCCAAGTCTTGAGAATGAAATGAAATCAACTCACTTAATTACAATCTATTAAAACCAGTTACCTTTATTTCTCCGTCTTCTGTGAGGGTCAACTCGCCGTCCTCTTGTTCTGATTCTGACTCGACTTTTTCTGAGGCGGTCAGAGCTAGGAGATTGGACTGAGGCGCCTCTTCTTCTTCTTCTGAGGAAGACTCGTCCCAGGTTGCTTGTAGTGCCTTCTTTCTTCTCGTCTTCTTGGACTCTTTCAGATTTGGACACTCTGTTTTATAGTGGCCCTTTTTCTTGCACTCGTAGCAGGTCACATTAGGCTTGTTCGCGGGTTCAGCTGGTTCGTCTTTTCTTCGACCGATTTTCCTTTTGTTGGTTCAGTTCTTCAGCTCCTTGTAGTAGTTTCGAGCGAGCCGGACCAGCTTAGTTTGTTCTCCTTCTTCGTCTTCTGAATCTGAGTCAGAGTTAGACTCGGGTTCATGTTCAGGCTTCTTCTTCGTTGTCCTTCCAGTTTTACTTGCAATGAAAGCAATACCTTTCTCGACCATATTTGAGTTAGTTTGTTCGTGTAGTTCTAGTTCGGAAAACAATTCATCTAATTTTATTTTAGAAAGATCTCTAGAGACCTTGTATGCATCTACCATAGATGCCCACAAGGTGTTTCTAGGAAAGGCGTTTAGAGCATACCTTATTAGGTCACGATTTTCAACCTTGTGACCTATTGTGTGAAGACCGTTCATTACCTCCTGGATTCGTGCGTGGAGCTGGGCTGCTGTTTCGTTGTCGGCCATCTTGATAGTGTAGAGTTTATTCAGTAGCAGATCCCTTTTGCTGATCCTGGTGTCCGAAGTCCCTTCGTGCAGCTCGATCAGTTTTGTCCATAGCTCTTTTGCACTGTTGAAGGGGCCCACTCGGTTCAGTTCTTCCTTTGTCAGCCCGCATTGTAGGGTGTGCGTTGCTTTTGCATCGGCTTCTATCTTGCGCTTTAGAGTGTTGTCCCACTCCGAGTAGCTTTGTGGAAGTTCTTCCGCATTTCGGGGGATCTCCAGACCGGACTGGATAATGATCCACATGTCCACCTGAGTTTTCAGGTGGACCTCCATGCGACTTTTCCTGTAGGAAAAGTCTTCTCCACTGAAGAGTGGAGGTCTAGCGGTGCTGAATCCCTCTTGCATAGACATTTGTTCTGTAAATGGAAACTTACAAACAAAGGTGGCCCAAGACTTGGTCTCGGATTAGCAGTGCGGGATAAAGATAATTAAGAAAAAAAATTAATTAAATTAAAAAAAATCCAGAAAAAAAATTTCAAACTGGTGGTTGCACCAAGTTTGAAAACCCCGCTCTGATACCACTTGTTGGATCGTGAAAACCGATAGAGGGGGGGGGTGAATATCAGAAATCGTTCTTTTTCGGAAAACTAAGAGTAAGTGCACAGCGGAAATAAAAATAAAAGACACAGCACAAAGACACAGTGGTTTTTACTTGGTTCGGAGCCTGTGTCGACTCCTACTCCAAGGCCCACGGTCGTTGACCGTTTACTTTGGGCAATTCTATATTCGCGCAAATAGGTTACACAATTTAATTTCAAAATGAGTGCAATAAAATACAATAAATTAAGTACGCTCTTCTTTACCGACGTCCGGAGTAGGTCGACTCTTTCGGGGCAGCGGGACGTCGTCGGCTCGAGGTGAAGCGTTTTTGGAGCAAGGCACGAGCGTAGAAGATCTTTGAGGCGTTGGTACGAAGTTGATGCTGAAGGCTTGGGCGTTGGGTGCTATTTATAGCACCCAGGGGCGCCCTGGACGTCGGGGGCGCCCTGCCACGTGTCAAGCGATCCGCAGATCGCTCGGTCAACTTCTATCCCGCTCGAACAGGGATTAAGTTTGACCGTGGGGGCGCCTTGGTCGTAGAGGGCACCTTCGCTGACTTCTTCCGCGCAGAAATCTCGCTGTGGATAAAGCTGGAGCTTCGTAGTCTTAGGCTGGAGGCGCCTTGGCTGCTGAGGGCGGCTTCGCTGACGAGGGCGCCTTCGCTGCTGAGGGAGCCTTGCTCAGTAAGCAGCTGAAGCCCCTTTTTGCTTTGCTTTGTTTTGGTTCACCTTGAGGGCGCCCTGGACACTCAGGGCGCCTTGCTCTACTGCTGCCTCACTCCTTTGAGGCTCTCTAAGATGCAGACACACGTTCCTTCGGTCCTGCATCAAGGGTTAGTCCAAAACACAATAAAATAGTTATTTATACAGCCTTAGCTATCTTGGACTTTGGTCTCCAAAATGGAGTCCTAGGTCGAACCGACGCCTACTGTTCCCTCGACGGGGAATGCGTCCTCACCTACTCCTCTCGGGAGAATTTACCTGATGCCAACCGTTCCTTTGGTTGGACTTTTGCCTGACGGTCCTTTGTCAGGTCTTGTAAACTGGCAGTCCTTCGCCAGTTGCCTAGCAGTCCTTCGCCAGTGCCTAGCAGTCCTTCGCTAGGGCTTGATGCTGGCAGTCCTTCGCCAGTTGCCTAGCAATCCTTCGCTAGGGCTTTCTTTCCTGGCATTCCTTTGCCAGTGCCTAGCAGTCCTTCGCTAGGGCTTTTCTTGCACACTTGATTAACTTGTTAGAAAGCAAGAAAGACTTAACTTTTAACCTATGTTGTCATTATCAAAACACAGGTTTGACTTAGGTGCATTTCTGCACCAACAGTATTCCCTACCCTAGAAAAATTTGGTTCATGAAAAACATCAACCGTGCTTGACTTTTGGTACAAACCTGAAAATTCTCAAATAATCCCAACTTTGTATCAACATTGAATTCTAATCATGGGATCCTATATTTTCCACTTTCTATCAACTCCATTTGACATTTAAAATGATTCCCCAAACTTCCTTTTTTCATATATATATTTTTATTTTGACAAGAACTCCTCCTCATTTTCTCTTGATTCCAAATGATCATCCCTTCTATATATAAAACCATTATTTGATTTCCAACTAAACCATATTAGATAATATAACAACATAAAATTTCAAAATCATATCATGAACACATATACAAGGATCACAAAAGCAACATCCATTAACACTTAAAAATTTTCAAGCAGTTTCAAAACAGCATCTAGTCATGGTAAAATTTCAATAAGCTAATAGAAAAATAATAAAGTAAGTCACATGTCATAAATCTACAAAATAGAGTAATACCTAGGTGTTTCATACAAGAAACACAGAAATGACCATGACATAAGGCCTGAAAGAGTATCTAGGGCCAATGCCCTGAAGTCATCCAAATAAATACAATCAGCAACCTAGAAAGTGTTTGTGAGGTATAATACATCAACTAATGATACCACTCTCAACACTGAAACCACCAAGTCAAACTGACTACATCTTATCGCCAGGAGGAGGAGGAGGAGGACCCTGATACGCTAGATGTCACTGCTGCATCATCTCATACATGTCCTCCTGGCTGGTCATGAATCCCTGGCAAAACTCTGTGAGGTCGTGCACCTCCCTCTGAGTCGCTGTCTGGCTCTACTGGAGGCTCTGGACACCCCCCTAGATGGTGTGAACATCCTCATGGAGCTCGTGGACGTCTGATCGAAGCTGGGTGAACTCTGCACGTGTAACCAACTCGGCGGGCTCCTCATCTGCGTCAGCGGCCTCCAGGCGCTCCCTCCAAACAAATGTCCCTTGTCTACACTCAATACCTGCCAAGGGCAGTTGGCGTGTGCCAATTTGATCATAGTCCTTTGACAGGTGCCTGACCTGACCACTACCCACACGGATACCAAAACGTAAATGGAAAAACTCGGTCAGGATGTGGCAGAACGGCATATATATCTTCCCATTAACACTATGGGAAGAATGACAAATGGCACTAAAGACCTGTAGGGAGACATCAATGTCCAACCACCTCTCCAAAGCATACATCATCACCAAATGTGGGAGTCGGATCTTGGACCTCCCCTTGGTGACAATAGGCAAAATGCACTCAATGACGACCTTATACAAGACATGGCTAAATGGTCTCATGGGTTTAGCATCAAAAAGACGCTCTGAGTCATTCCTATGTCTTCTGAAATAATGCATATGTATCTGATCAATGGTGGCGCCAGGAAACTCTAATGGTTCAACAACAGTGGGAAAGTAAATAGATGCATTATTGGACCCTCTACACGGTAGAAACTCAGCTAGAACCATGACTGAGAAGGGGATAGGGATACCAGCAACTCGAGACTCATATAAATTACTATCGAAGTCAATGCAAGTCAAATTTACATAAAACTCCGTACACAAGTCAACATCTATGTCATGCTGGCAGTAGACCAGCCTATCCAGTTGAAAATGAGTGATCATTTCAGTTAGTTGAGGTGACTTCTCTTGAAAGAAGACCTTGTTTAGATATCGGCAACTCATTACGGTGAACTCGTTTTCGTCAAATCGTTTCTTACATTCCAAGGACCTAAACCTGGACTCTTCCTGACTCTGTCGGGATGATCCCTCGCCCCTAGATCTCTTAGAGGTCATCCTAAAAACCATACACACCCATGCATGTCAAGACAATCCCCCCAAAAAGGAAAAACATCAAAGAACACGCACAAAAATATCATATTAGTGCCAAAACATGGTTTAACTGAGAAAAATAAACCTTAAAACGCAATACCTTTTCATTCTCCTCATGATGACTTGATTTTGAGAGAATGGCTTGAAGAAGAGAGGTTTTAACAAACCCTAGAGGTAGATCAGGGTTAGGGGATGACTTAGAGATTGATTTTAGGGCTTGGAAGGGCCTAAGGAAGAAGAAGGAACCTGGGAGAAGAGATGAACGCCGGGGAAGTCGCCAAAACCCTAGAGTTTGGCTTCCCCCAACGCGCCTTTTCCTTTTATAAATCTCGCGTACCAGTCGACTGCTGATAAGTATCATTTTATTGATCATTTCATATGCTTAAATCTGTGTTTGACCCATATTTTACTTGTATAATTGTGGATTTACCCTAGGTTCTAGGATTTATACTCTTTTTGGACTTAATTGCAAAAGTTGATATATTTGAGTTGTTTTGTCACTAAATTTTTTATCAACATTTGTAGGCTTGGAGGGATCATGGACCTAGGTCATGTTGGGTCAAATGTTGAGTTAAAAGTGGACTAGATCAAATGATCAAGCGTCGACTCATTTGGACCGTCCGATGCAAGAACGGTTAGATCTAGACCATCTGAGAACTTCTGATCAATCCGAGCTGGGGTTAAGGCTAATCGAGTGATCAGATCAAGATCTGAAGGTTTCAGACCAATCAGAGATCATCTAGCCATTGGATCACGATCAGAGGGATCTAGACCATCCATTCAAAGATCAGCTTGATCTGAGCCATCCGCTACAAATCTGGAAGATCCGAGCTACCACGAGGATGATCCTAACCTCTGATCAAGATCTAGAAAATTTGAATCAAATCGGACAAGGATCCACCGTTGGATGAAGCGGAATCAATCTCAGCCGTCCACTGCTTCAACTACTTAAACGGCTACCCTGTTCAGATCTGAGGGTCGCGTCTTCTTCGCACAGCTCGTCCTCTTCACAATTTTTTCTTCCAGTTTTCTTTAGTAGAGGGCGTGACCACTTCGAATCATTCTTGGACCGAGATCAGATCGTCGGAATGCTGTTGCTGTGAAGATTTCAGCTCCAATTTGCTCAAAAACAGAGATGAATGAGGGTTTCTTCAGATCTATTCATTTGGTCAATTTGATTTCGTTTGGTGCCACTTCCCATCCATCTGAGCTAGTTGAGGGGTTCCCGGCTGAGCTCTGATCATCTTCAAATCATCATCACCAATCTACAGAGCGAGATCAAAGAGATCGAGTGGTTTTTTTTCAGACTTGAGCAGATTTGCGGCAGATCTGATACATAGACAAAATTTTCCGATGATTGCGAGTTGAAGGAGTTCTTGGCTAGCCCTCGCGTGACGAACAAGGTGGTCTTGATACAAGGAATGATCGAGGATTAATTCCTTACTGTATTTCTTTTTGTATTAGCTGTAATTTCACTCTGTAGTTCATTTCGTTTCAGATTCTGTATCAGTTACTTAAGCTCATTATCTTAAATCTTTCCATCTTTAATTAGGTTCTATACTGCAAGTAGATTAGTTAGTGAGTTTGTTAATGCACAATAGTTTGCAATCTCAATTTAATTCTCCTTTTACTGCTTGCGTATCAGAGTTTTAGTTGTGTATCAGTTTTTGTTCTTATTTTTCAGTTACTGCTCTGTTTTCGTATCAGTTACTTAATCTCATTGTCTTGAATTGTTTCAGCCTTAGGTAGGTTTCATTCTGCAAAGTAATCAACTAGAGAGTTTGTTTAGTGATTAATAGTTTTCAATTTCAGCTTACTTCTGATTTCAGAGCTTGCATATCAGTTTTATAGCTGAGTATCAGCCATTTCTGTAATTCTGTTCAGTCTTTCCTTGCGCTTTAGTTTTCATCCATGTGTATCAGTTTTATTTCACTAAATTTTAGCTGATAGTTTTTGCATTTGTGTCAAGTAAACATCAGTATCTTTTAGGTCTCTCTGAACTTAGATAGTGAACTCAGATTCATGCTTGCATTTTGCCAAGTTTCTGAAATCGAATTGCTGCTGTCCCCTTTTCACTCATCTCTGCATTTCTGAACTCATATCTTCAATTAGTTGTCTCTGAATTAGTTAGATTCTTTTCTGCAGTTTTATGTATCATTCTTGCAGCCAATTCGAGCACTTGATCTTACTTGTTTTGTTTATCTGCTATGCGTTTGAATTGCTCTGCATATCTGCACTTTCATTATGAAATTCTTGTACAATCATTTCTGCAATAGTTTGTTTCTGGATTTTGCATTCAATTAGTTTGTTTCAAATTCGACTTTGTTGCATCAGTAGTTTTATATGAAGTGCAGTGCTACTTTTCTTGTACCAAGTGCAAATCAAGACTGCATTTAGTGTAATTAGCTCATTCTTTTACAGTAGCTTTTGGCACAAGGTTTCCCTCTTTCTTGGTATCAAGTTTAGTGATTGAATTCATGCATTTCAATTCTGTAATCAGCTCATTCTTATACTGCTGCATTCAATTCCGAATTTGATTTCTTCATTCATGCATTTCGTTTCATTAATAGCCTTGTCTTCCAAGTGATGTGATTAGTTCATTTCTAGGTTGTTTCACATTATGTATCAAGTTTTCATGTCTTTCTATTTCATTTTCTTGTCTATTCGAATCCAAACCCCAAATCTTATTTGAAACCCAAAAACATTAATGACACATAAACGCGAGCTCGAATCACACAACTTGAACTAGCCCTTGGAAAAAAATACGACCTGTGGCCCCTTTACTACGTCTTTCTTCTTTGATTGCAAAAAGGGTTTCCAGCATTTTATAAATATCTAAATTTGAGACCCACATTCGTGACAGCTCATTTGGGTCCATCAACTGCCCCTGGGGCAGTCGACTGGGCCAGAGTGTAATTACATTCTGTGGGTTTTACCAGTCGACTGCCCCTAAGGCAGTCGACTAGGCCAGAGTGTAATTACATTCTGTGGGTGTTACCAGTCGACTGGCCTCTAGCCAGTCGACTGGTGTCTGATTTTCTGATTTTCAACCTTCCAATCTAAACTTCTGAAATGTCTTACTAATTCCACAAATTCCCAAAAATTATGAAATTTCATGGATGGATTTGTGGATCCTAAGTCTATTTGGGAAAAATATAATTTCAATCAAAATTATCCCGAATTCCAAGATTGGTACAAACTTTAAGTTTCTTTAAATTGTATCATGACACCCTTTCCAAAAGTTCTAATTTTACCCTCACCTTGATGCTCCTTCCCATACTTACTCATAATCCAATCATAGCATCAAGTTATAAGGTAGTTAGGCATTAGAACCAATTTTCCTCAATTAAAGTTCCAATTTCACCTTTTGCTCCATAATTCTCCCTTTAGTGTGCCAATTCTCTGGGATTAAGACCAACTTTAGCCTTTTGATCCTCTTGGCACACCCTATAGTCATATTCAATCTCCTAGAAGAAAACCACTTGAGATTCATTGACCATGGAACCCATTTTGGCTTCCAGAGCTCTCCCTTGAGCTCCTAGCCCTAATCACCTCCCTAGGTAACTCTTCTACAAAGGCAAGACCACACCGGTGCTTCTTGACCATCCACTATCACTCTCACAACCCTATAAACCTTTTTCTTGGTCAATTTCTTTTCTTTACCTTTACATGACTTTTCCTTGCCATTTTTGACTCTTTTTTTACCATAGTTATAGGGCATCCTTGAATATGATATTTTATCAACATTAGCCCTCCTAGGGTGATATCCTAGACCCGACCTACCATTCCTATGATTTTGGTCCTTTGATATTATGTTCAATTCCTTGGACCCTTGAATGACTCTACCTAGGTTTCTTTCTAACTTATCAAGTTTTGCTCTTAAAACTTGATTTTTCTTTTCTAACTCCCTAACCTTAGGATCACTAGACCTACTTTGATCATTTCTAGGTCTACCTATTTTTCTAGGCATGTCTATCCCTTTCTTAGAGTTTATGCCTTGGTCCTTATTCCTAGAGTTCCTAGATTTATCATGCATCATAGAATTTTTGGTGTTTTGACATGCAAAATTGTTTCTATTCTTATCATGATATTTAAAACCAAAAACACGCATGGGCATGCAATTGTTCTCAACTTTATCATTCATACAAGCATTTTGAGCATAAATTGAGTAAGGAATTACCTTCCTTACCCTTGTAGCTCCCCCTTGATGTGAGCTCCTCCCTTCCTTTTCCTTTTTTCTCCCATTTCCTTAGATGCTCCTTCTTCTTGAGCTCCTTACTCCTTGGACACTTTGTATGGTAGTGCCCTAGCTCCCCGCATGTGAAACACCTAATTTTCCTTCTTTTCTCCTTTTGAGCTTTCTCATTCCTACAACCCATATTAGAATGTAAATGAATAGATTTGGGCTTAAGAATTACCTCCTTTCTACCTATTGGGCACTTATCCTTGTAGTGCCCCTTTTTGTTGCAACCAAAGCATATGATATGTTCTCTTGATTTATCTTTGGTGGAGGTGGAAGTCTTTTCTTGCTCTTGTGGGGATGAGGGTCTCTCCTCCCCCTCAACCCTTGATGTTGACACTTCTTCCTCTTCTTCGGATGAGGTGAATCCTTTTTCACTCGATTCCTCCACTTTACTTGATAATGTTGATAATTCTTTTTCTCTTTGATCTTTTTGGACACTTGAGCTTATTTCTTCGGGCTCCTCTACTCCTTGAGTTTGCGTAGGGTTCTTACGACACTTTTCCAATTTATTCCACAATTCATATGCATTTTTATAATTCCCTACATCACCCAGAATATTAGTAGGCAAAATATTAACCAAAATATTGATTACCTTCTCATCGGCCCTTGCTTGTTCTTGTTGCTCCTTGGTCCAATACCTAGGCCGGAGCTTCTTTCCATGCTTGTCCTTAGGGGTCTCGAATGGCTCTTCTATCACCATTACGCACTCCCAATCCTTGCCGAGCCACATCTTCATTCTAGCTTTCCAATACTCAAAATCTTCATGCTCGTATGGTGGTGGTGAGTTTATATCATCCCCAAGTTTGTCTTCCATCGTTCCTCTTCCTCTAGCGTGTGCTCCCTCGGCAGTTAGTCCAATCAAGAGAGATCCTTCGCTCTGATACCAACTGATGGATCGTTTTCGGTGTGCTAGAGGGGGGTGAATAGCACTTTGTCATTCGTTTCTCTACAAAGTCGTTAGCATAGAGGAAACAATAATATGCAAAGTAAAATAAACAATGCTAACAACCTTATTTACTTGGTATCCACCCCGGACGGGTGACTAATCCAAGAATCTGTCAGTGGATCAACTCCCGGATAACCTCCGGCTAGATCTGTCGCTCCTTGTGGGTGGAGAAACCTCGCCACAACACATCGGACGCTCTCTGATCACAATAGACTACTAACTCACTTTACCCAAGCGAGTTTCGTCAAATGAGCTAGTAGGAAACGAGCCCCTTTAAATAGGGCTCGAATCTGAAACAGTCGCTACCAGTCGACTGCCCCTGGGGCAGTCGACTGGTCCCACTCAGATTCGACTGTTACATCACAACATTCGAATCTGATTGGCACGAAATCCTACTTCTTCTAAAAAGTATCAAATGAGCTCGTCCTAAATGTGCTAATTCTCACTTCTCTTCAATGCATCCATTTCTCCTTGATCACAATTCTTTTCTACCACTGAAATACATGGTATTCCACCATTAAACCTCAATTTTGTGAATTATAGCTCTTTTTTCACCTTTTCTCCCTAAATTCTCCTTTTGATGTGCCAAAATCTAGGATTAAGACTTACCCAAGTCTCCCAACCCTTTGTGGCACATTTCACCTAATTTCCTAAGGGAGAAACTTTTGAGATCCATTTACTATGGACCCCAAAGGCTCCTAGAGCTCCCCCTTGAGCTCTTAGCCTTAGCCACCTCACTAGGTGACTTGATCCATACTAGGCCACACCGGTGTGCCACCGGTGACTCTTGGCCTACAAAATTGACCTTTTTAACCTTGGACACATTGTCCTTGGTTAGGTCACTCTCTTTACCCTTGGATGGCATCCCCTTGCCACCCTTGGACCTTCCCTCCTTACTAAGATTGTATGTTTTCCCAACATACTTATTTCCATTTCCCTTGGAGGTCTTAGATCGGTACCCTAATCCCGATCTATCATAGTTGGGTTTGATGCTACCCAACACCATGTCTAAGCCCTTAGATCCAACCGTGAATCTTTCTAGGGCTTTTTCTAATGTATCAAGCCTTGCCCTCAAGGCTTGATTTTCCTTCTCTAGACCTTTAACCCTAGAGTCTATATGTCCACCTTGGACATTCCTAGACCTATCCACTTTCCTAGGCATATGTTTCCCTTCCTTGGGGTTAATGCCTTTAGCCTTGGATATATAGGTCTTAGGCCTATCATGATGCATGCTTTTTCTAGAGTGGTGATCTACCTTGTTATCCTTATTCCTATCATTGTACTTAAATCCATGATTATGCACAAATAAACACTTCTCATGAGTTCTAGCATGCATTGGTGGGTAATTAACATGATTCTTGAAATGTAAAGAAGAACTTGAAATCGAATTTCTTTTTAAACTAGGGTTAGGGGGTACCTCCCTTACCCTTGTAGTCCTTCCTTGTTGTGAGCTTCTTCTCTTCCTTCTTTCTTCTTTTTCCCATCTTCTTAGATTTTCCATCTTCTTTAGCTCACCTTTTCTAGGACACTTGGTGTGAAAGTGCCCCATCTCTCCACATGTAAAGCATCTAATCTCCTTCCTCCGTTCTTGGGCTCCTCCATTCCTACAATTTATGTTAGATTCAAATCGAATGGACCTGGGTTTAGAAGTTACCTCTCTTTTACCTTTTTGGCACTTGTCCTTGTAGTGCCCCTTTTCATTACACCCAAAGCATGTAATGTGGTCCTTTCTCTTGGCTTTGGTGGAGGTAGATGCTAGGTTGACTACATCTTCAACTTTTGACGATGTGGAGGCTTCCTCTTGATCATGCGTAGATGAGGGTCTCTCCTCCCCCTCAATCCTTGAGGTGGTGACCTCTTCTTCTTCTCTTGAGGAGGTCAATGATCTATCACTTAGCTCCTCCTCCTCACTTGAAGAAGTTGACACTTCACTTGATGAAGTGGATAACTCATTTCTTTCCTCTTCTTGAATCATGAGGCTTACTTCATTGGAATCTTCTTTTGACTTAGCTTGGATGGTGTTCTTATGAAAATCTTATATTTTGCTCCATAATTCGCACGCATTTTCATATGTCCCTACACCACTCAAGACATTGTTAGGCAATACATCAATTAATATATCTATTACCTTCTTGTTTGCCCTAGAGTAGTCTTGTTGCTCTTGAGTCCAATTTCTGGGACGAAGCTTCTTTCCATGCTTGTCCTTTGGGACTTCGAATGACTCTTCTAGCATGACCATGCACTCCCATTCCATGCTAAGCCAATTCTTCATCCTCGCCCGCCAAAAATCGAAATCTTCGTTGTCATAGGGCGGTGGGGTGTAGATGTTGTCCCCAAGTTTATCTTCCATGATTTTTCACCTCTAGAGGTTGCTCCCTCGGCGGTTAGTCCGATCAAGAGCGGTCTTTCGCTCTGATACCAACTGAGAGATCGATGTAGGCGTGCAGAGGGGGGGTGAATGCACTTTATCGGATCGTTTTGATCTCTACAAAACTGTTAGCGCAGCGGAAATAACATGTAAAGAAAATAACAATGCTAACAAACCATATTTAGTTGGTATCCACCCCGGCCGGGTGACTAATCCAACAATCCGTCGGTGGATCAGTCCCCGGATAACCTCCGGCTATCACGTGTCACTCCTTGTGGGTGGAGAAATCTCACCACAATACTAACCAAAGCTCTGGACATGAAGACTACTAACTTGCCCTTAACCAAGACAAGTTTCGTCAAGAAACTCAGCCACCACGACGTCCTCTTTAAATAGGACTCGGTGCTGATTTCTCGCTACCAGTCGACTGCCCCCAGGGCAGTCAACTGGTGCCAGCCAAATTTGATCGTTGACACTCCAACGTTCGAATTTGCCAGCTCACCAGCCACCTACCAGTCGACTGCCCCCAGGGTAGTCGACTGGTCCCTAGCTGAAACCCTTCCCGAGTACATTCACACAGCACTCGACCCTCACGACTCGACTGACTCCTCATCCGCAGCCTCGACTGTTGCCTTCGCGCCCTCTTCATCTTCGGCCCTCGTCCCTCGGATGCGCACGCAAGCCTCCAGCTTGCATCCATGCCACCCTTCACGTATGCCTCGAAGTCCGCGCCCATCAGCTCATCGTCCCTGCACTCCATGGTCCCTCAGATGCGCACGCCATCCTCCAGCTGGCCTCCATGCCATCCTTCACCGTACTGAGGTCGTCCAGTCAGGTCCATATGCGTAACCTGTACAACCTGCACACTCAACATACGCATATTAAATACAAGGGTAAACCTAACTTAAACCCTTTGCCCAAACATCAAAACCCATGGTCACACCGGACCATCTTAGGGCCGATTGCTCCAACAACCAGGACATGGATTCCATCAATAATCAATAGCACATCATATTATTAATATTATCTCCCAACTTACCAGGCTTATCGATCTAACAGAATAGATCTCGTCCATTGGCAAATCAAAGAGATAATAATTAATAATACATGCCCGTTATTATATCGGGATTAATGGATCGTACTCCATAATAAAGTCTTGAGGTCCTATCTAATAATCGAGTCAGTACAAATTGGATAACCTCGGGTTTTGGTCCTGCTCAATGTACTCAAAGCACACTAGTGTAATTCTATGGTCAAGAACAACTACACCTAATTACACTACAACCATTACTATGGGTTGTCCAATTCCATCTCGAGTGTGAGCCTCTATTTATACTAAGCAAGGAACTGATAACATGATCTTCCGTGTGACACCACACACCATGTTATCTACAATGCAAAGTAATTGGACTTCACGCATGTACTAATATAAACAAGCACCTAGTGTAGTTGTGATTCTCTTTTCAAAATGAAGATATTCATATAAAGAAGTCATGACTTTCAGTATACATATCTTACACAATCTCTCGCCTTCGTGTGAACTGTGAGTAGATAAGTCCCCGTGACTTCTTTGACTCAACTCCCTGGCTGGATGCGGGGCATCCCACGCTCCCCCAAGATCAAACTGACTCAACGGCAATACCCTGAACTGCCCGAGCTGGCAACTTTACGTGTTCGACTCAGTTTCGGTCGCTCGATTCTTCGTCAACTCACCCGGTCGCCATCACTCAGAAACTCTCGTGCTTATAGCGGTTAATCCAGTCACTTATGGGCTGATCCGCTCGATTATGCTCTCACCCGAGTGGTCAATACATAGCCACCGTGTTCAACTGTTTATCTCAGTCACTCGCGAAGCCGAGTTGATCGATCGCTATCTCACCTGGGTCGCTCCCGCTAACAATTGCCTGAGCCGTTAACATGCGAAAGGCAATCACGTTCGAGTTGAAAGACAATCATATTCGAGAAAGCTTGAGCAAAAGAAAGATCATATTGGGAAAAGCAAATGCATTACAAAATTTAGAGGCAAGCCTCTACGAGAAAGAAGAAATGAAAAGACAAAAACGCGATCCTTACTTGAAGGGTCGGTTAACCTCCTCGGGCAGGTTCTGGGACATGCCCGACATCTCAACTACTGAAGGGGACAAGTCAGGGGCAATATGCCCGCCCTACCTGAGCTACTCGAACACGTTGAGCATCTGATACTTCAACATAATCCAAATCCGCTCGGAGACTTGCTGGGTAAACTCCGTTGAGTTGATGTACTCAACCCTACGGGCGTCCCACCGACCGGTCTCCCCCTCCTTATAGGAGCGCAGCTCCACCAGCTCCGCCCGAGCTGCCTCCCACTCGGCCTTCTCAGCCCTTAGCCGCTCGAGCTGCTCCTTTTGATCGTTCAGCTTTTGCTCCCGGGACAATTCCTCGGCCCTCTTCGGCTGAGCCACCGCCTTTGCTTCCTAGGCCTCAATCTGGGACTTGAGGGACTCCACAGCTCCCAAGGCCCCCCAGAGATCGGCTTCGGTTTTTGTTAACTTGTCCTGGGTTTTCGCCTGGAGAGCCCGAGCCTTCCGCTCGTTGTACTCCAGAGTGGAGATCTGGAGATTTGACTGAGCGACAGCCAAGCCTGCTGTCTCGGCCTGGCTGCGGGCAGCCCCTAGCTGCTCTTCAGAATGAGCCAACCGGTCATGAAGGGCGGCGACCTCGGCTCGTAGGTCGCTCAGGGTGGACTCACTGGAGACGAGTTGTGCATGTTTGAGTCGAGTCTCCAGGAGTTCCACCCTCCTCTCGGCCTTTTCCCGAGTCGTGGCATGGGTCAGGAGTGCCATAGAGACAGTATGGCATGCCCCCAAAACTGCAGAAAAGACAGAAATCATGAGATCCTAAAACTAAGTGATAAGAGAAAAAAGAAAGGTTGATCCTACACCTACCTGAGTGGCATCGAGGAAAAATGAGTCGGCCTTGCTGCTAGACCCACGAAAGTAGGACCCCTCGAGTCCCTGCACGTAGCGGTCGACTACCAACCCATACAGGCAAAGCTCCTGGCGTCGGTCGGGAAACTCACCTTGAGGGATGCCCAGGCGGCAGTCAGATTGAGTCGGGGGTAGGAGGTGCATGGGGGGTCGGTTGATCTGGCCCTCCGAAGGTGGAGTTCCCGACCTCTTTGGCAGAGGGAGGTCTGGTGTGCCAGAGGAGACTGAGAGGGCGGCAACAGGAGCCAAGGTGGAGGTTGCTCGGGGAGCTCCCAAGTCTGAAGTCGTTTTCTTCTTCTTCTTCTTCTGGCATTTACTGGGGGAAGGTCGAGCAGGATCCCCAGTCGGGGGAGAAGTGCATCGTCTTCGAGGGGTAGGAGGTCGTTCACTAGTCGGTGATGGTTTCGTCTCGGGAACAGCGACGGCAGGCGGGGGCTCAAGGGTCACAGGAACCGAGCTTGCAGGGGCAGCTTCAGTCGAAGTGCCTTCCCTCGCCTGCAGCTGGGCGGCGACCTAAGCCTCTAGCTTGGTGTCATCCAAGCCAAAGCCCTCTGCTAAGGCTGCGACCAACATTATCGGAGCTGCAAGAACAATGCGACCTTAATTAGAGCTAAAAAATATTCGAAGAGAATATCACAACGCTTACTGAATGAAGTCGACGGGGGAATCAGCACGGGGCTGAGGCCAAAGGCGGAAAGGAGCTCCACCTTCAGCAAGTGCACTCCGTGGAAGTGTCTACCGCCGAACTTGGATATCACCAACTGGTAGGCCGCGGAGGTACGGTAGTACTTGGAAAGTGGAGGGGAGGAAGGAAGATCCTCAACCCAGGCCGTGGGCCAGCTCGAGGTCGGGGTAGGCTTCACAAAGAAATAGAGTTCCTTCCGACCTTTATTGGAGGAAGGAAGCTTCAGTAGGAAGGAAGTTTTGGCATGGGCCTTAAAGAAGAAATCGCCCAGCTCTTAATTTTTAGGGTAGTAGAAATAGTGGAAGGATTCGGGTTGAAGGGGAATTTTGTACAAAGTAAAAAATGATAACCGAGCCGCACATTAGGCGGATAGCGTTCAGAGCTAATTGGGGCAAAGGAATGCGGAAGTATGAACAAACGACAGAGATAAAAGGATGGATGGGGAAGCGGAGGCTAGCCTGTAGGTGGTCTCGGGAAAGGGTAATGAAGTCCGAAGGGGCAGAATCAGGTCGGTCGGTTGACTTGGGTAAGCGGAGTCTATGGTCGGAGGGGATTAAGTAGTCCGACCGATGTTGATCCAGGTCATGGGTGTGAAGGTCGGTTACCATGGTGGAATACCATGGTTCGGTGGGTGAAGAGGATGAAGAAGGCGAATCCATGTGAAAAAGAAAAGCGAAGAAACTAACCGGGAAAGGGAATGACTGCCAGAGAAGAAAGTTGGAAAGAGGGACTCGCCGGAACCCTAGCAGAGGTTGAAGCGGCAGCAGGACGGTGTCGAAGTTAAAACACGATGGTAAAAGCTACGGGGTAAAAGACCTATTTATAGGGTCCGAGGAATGATGCTAGCCGTTCGATGACATGCAGGAGAAGAGGCGGGATTGAGCTTGGATCGTCCGTTCAGGCTCGAGGTGACTCCCGAAGCGACAGAGCGCACGTGCGAGTAGGACATTCGCAAGGATGGGCGGCAGACGCATCGTGGCTCGAAAGGAAAATGACGGGGGAACACATGTCCCCAGCAATCAATGGGCAGTCAATGAGGAGATATGGGAATGATTTGGCGTGGGGAGATCGAAGAGACGTTTGAGGAGAAGGTTTATCGGTCGGGTGAGTCACTGACTCAGGGTCGACCACGAAAATCAGGCGCAAGGGCGTGCTATCCAGGTCTGCTAGGCTTATGTCGAAAAAGTGGTCCAGCCAGTCGGACTGCGTGCCTCCTTCGACTAGACTCGAGGGGGATGCTTATGATCCCGGGCCAGCTTATGTGTAGCTTGGCCCGGCAGCCTGGCAGCCCGTCAGGAAGAGTTAGGCTTATGGGCCCCAGGAGTCCGTCAAAATATAGGGTTTGTACAGGCGGATCAACCCATTCCCCCCAAACCTGAGGAAACATTGGCCTTGGCCCAGGCAAAGGGGGCCAGAAGCCCCGAAGGTCCGCGAGCCTAGGAAGTCCTGGGTAGGGGAGTTCCTAATTAGGAGAATCCCGAGTCAGAGAAGTTCCGACCCACGACATCCCTAAGCTTAGCACTCCCGAGTCAGGGGAGTCTCAGCTTAAGGTGTCCTGAAGTTATAAGAGGATCTGCTCCCACACACCGGTCGGTTCAGTTCCCCGTCGGATGCGTGGCGGCCCATGCTCCCTGGGTACAATCCGACCGGTGGTCTGAATGCTCACCTTCGTACAAGTCGTAAGCGGACATGCCCCCGCACACTTCTTGACTCGGGGCCCAGCCGGATGCGTGGCAGCCCACGCTCCTGAGGTCCTCCCGAGCTAGAGAAGTCTTCACTCAGAATATCGCCATGTCATGAGATCCACGTGTTGGGTTTTTCGGGCCGCAAAAACCGCCTTTTCGCGTCGCGAAAATCCCGAGAACCCAATGCCATGGATCTCGTGCAAAGAAAAATTCCGAAACAAAAAATCATGTATTCATTTCATGCTCAAAACTTGATCTACTCCTAGATCTAAAGAGGGATAAACCATTTTACCTTTGGTGCGTGCCCCGCTTAATCCCGCTCGCTCCTTTTGGATGTCGGATCTCTAGGACGTCAAGTGCCGTCCCTCTAGAAGTATCCACGCGAACAAAGTGGATGGAGGAAACCCTTTAGGTGTGCTAGCACCTTTCAAGTGTTCGACCAAGAGGAGAAGAAGAAGAAGAGCACCAACACTTGGAGGAGGAAGAAGAGAAGACACACCATAAGAAAAATGGAACCAACACTTGGTTTTCTTTCCCTCAATGTGGCCGGCCACATAATGGCCATTAATGGCCGGCCATAATGGCCATTAATGGCCATTAAGTGGCCGCCATAACCCCCTTTCAATTTGAATTCAAATTCAAATGGGGGGTTACAACCTTTGGAGATGATGTGGAGCATCATCATTGGTCAAATACCAAGCCAAGTCATCACTTGGTCAAGTCAAGGTGAGGTGGCCTTTTGGTCAAGTCAAACTTGACCATTAATCTTCCTTGATGAGGTGGCATCCACACTTAATGCTCTTGATGATGTGGAGCATCATCAATGGTTGGCTCCATGCCAATTCATCACCATGATGTGGCATTAAGTCAAGTCTAACTTGAGGTGGATTTGGGTCAAGTCAAACTTGCCTTTTATGGACTTTCCATATTTAGTCAAGTCAAACTTGACTCCATTTCTTCTCCCATGTCAAGTCTAACTTGAAGTGGAACCAAGTCAAGTCAAACTTGATTTGGATTTGGGTCAAGTCAAACTTGCCTTTTATGGACTTTCCATATTTAGCCAAGTCAAACTTGACTTCATTTTTTCTCCATCTATTTGTTCTTTGTGTGTGACCCTATAGGTTCTTGTAACGTTGGCAATGCTTCTAACCTCTTAGAAACATAAGCAATGAGCGGTATCTAGCAACACATCATTGCTACCCAAGTTACAAGAATGTTGAGATCCAACATCACCAATGTGACTACTAATTATGACTTTCATAATATGTGACAATGTCCTTCTATCGTCGATATCTAGATTGATCTTCTATGAAGCATAGACCGTGTCATCCTCCAATCAATCTATGTGTCTTGAACTCCAAGTAGACTCACTATAATCAAATAAGCTCAATATCTCATATTGCCTTATTTGGGCATGGCCATGCACTTAGTGATCTCACTCTATCAAGACTATGATATCTCTCCCGTCATATAGGAGGGATAGATCCCATCTACATCACTCACATCCCTCCGCATAATTTGTTACATACCCAGTAATCGCCTTTATAGTCCACCCAGTTACGGGTGACGTTTGACGAAACCAAAGTACATAACTCCTTATGTAGGGAACTATGGTGACTTCAGGTCTAAGGACTAATAGTCATACTAATAGTCACATGAGAAAGTATATGACACTCATATAACGATC
>JAGFNQ010003120.1:63779-113983 GCA_024364735.1 Boesenbergia rotunda
GTGAAAAACTTCAAGGAAAAACTCAATGAATGACGTGACACTTTGCATGCAGCGATCCCCGACGGGTTCACCGTGCCCCCCGGGTATAGTTTGATTCGGGGCGGCAGCCGGAGGCCACCGATGGCGTCCGAGCGATAATCGGACGTGTGCATGTAAAGTGTCACATCATTCACTGAGTGTTTCATTGAATTTTTTCACTGAGTGTATCATAACTCTTACCAGAATTAGGCATCTTCACTGTGACTGTTGTCTTAGGGTTCTATTTAAAATTAATGCCATGTCACATTCTCTCCAAGTTGATTGGCATGTCCAGGAGGTGAGAGCATCCACAGTGGTGGAACCCCTTCAAGAGCTCCTTCATTACCAAATCCGCGCCACATCAAAAAGTAAAAAAACCTTACACATCTCTCCACTATCAAAAAAAAAAAACAAACTCTCAACAACTCCTTCGTGGGTCCCATACTTTTATTTCTCATCTCTCCTCATATTTTACATTATATATAATTAAATTTTTACTAAATTTTAAATTCATAAATTACTAATTTGGAATAACATTAATAGTTTAAATTTTTTTTACAAATATTAAAAAAATATTTTAATTAAACTAATAATAATAAACTAAACGAAGGAGCGGCTCCGACTGTGCGGAGCCACATCTTCGTCGGAACGGAGGGAGCTCCCTCGTGCGTGCTAGCGTGGCAATGGGAGCTCCAGATGCTCTGAGTATTTTCAAACCAAGATTGTGTTGTCGATTACAAATTTACAATGGTAAACCACAAATGTATTGCTGCAACTTAGCCAGACTGATAACAATCGACTTTACTTAATGGCTTAAGGCATTTTAAAGTTTTATGCATCCATCTTAAGCCTTACATTCTAGGACTGTCACTACTCATTTGTTACTCCAAATGCCAAGATCATAAAACCCTCTCAACAAAGACTAACTGTTACCGGTGTAATAAAAGAATATACTTGCAGAGCACATGAGCAAGAGGTAAAATTTTGTGTGTAATTTTATTGCTAAAGAAACTACAGTACAAGTTTACACTTAACCAAAATGAACACTTTATTAAACACAATCTTTGTGATGAAGCCAAGCTGGTGGGTCTAAATAACCAAGGATTAGCATACATACATTTGTGATAATTTGCTAGCAATAATAACACTGGCAATTACGCATATAGTTATACGGCATTAGTGTTGCTATTCAGTGTGAATAGTGCTGTGGTGAAGCCATAATTGTTGATGCCCTGGTTAGTTTTGATGTGATCAACCAAGTTAACTTAGGTTCTGTTGGTGTTTGATCCCTCTGTCTAAGTGTGCGGGAACTTAGGAGCGGAGGAAGTCGAGTGTAAGACGCAGTGGACGAGAAGGATTGCACAGGGAAGTGAGCCGATGGGCTCGGTACATTCGAGGGACGCAAGAGCTGCGGAAAAGTACACCGGTGGTGCGAGAAGGATGTGCGCAACGTCCGAGGGACGAGAAGCCGGAAGAAAGAACGCTCGAGGGGTGAAAGGCTGGAGTTGGGTTCGGGTGAGCCTAACTCTGATTGGCCATAAATCACCCAAAAAAGACCCACTGAAATTTGGTCAGCGAGCTGCTAACCAAAGGCTTCTCGAGTGCCCGTATGGATACGCGCGCCCGGGATCTACAGGCGCCCGAGTCTATAGTTATCATCCAATCTACCGTTTGCGACCGTTGCGTACCGGATAACATTCAGGCCACGTGTCAGGCGCCCCAATACTGCCATGTCCGCAAACGGATAAGTTTGACTGGGGCTATAAATAGGCCCCTAGAGCTCAGTTTCAATTCATTCATCAACTGCATACAATTTATTTCTTAGTTTTTTTCTGTCTTGTGCTTCAAAGTCTGTAAAGGAGATTTTGATAGTGAGCTTCAAGACGTCTTGGATTAGCAACCACCTAGGTTGCAACCAAGTAAATTTCTGTGTCTGAGTCTTTTACTAGTTTAATTTGTTTATGTTTGTTTTAACTAATCATTGTAACTAATCTGAATTCTTTGTGAGACCGCGCAAAAGATTTAGTTTTATTTTACAGCGGCAATTCCCCCCCCCCCCCCCCCCCCCCCCCCTCTTGTCGGTCCACCTCGACCCGACAATAACTCACTCTAATATACCGTAAATTCAAAAATGGTTTGACTTTTCTCAAGTGGTATTGGTTGGAATCTACAATCTATATATGACTCTAAGAGTGATACAAGGAAATACTGAAAATTGCTACGAAACAAAATGCTAAATTATCCAGCCTAATGTGTGTGATAATATTACTTTCTTGTTCAATTGCTATCAAAGAAACTAAAAATCAGAGCACCAGCTTCATTAATTCATGAATAATGTGTCCCTTTAAAGACAGAATCGCCATTAACAAGTAAGAAAAGTAAGATCACCAAAATAAACAGTAGGATCACTGAAATACTTCTGAGCCCATATACTTTTATAAATTCAAGAGTAGATTAAAGCTCCTGTTTTTGAAGATTATAAAGAGCAATGAAAACCACAACTATATGAAAAATTCCTTGGAGGAACAAACACAAAATTTGGGAAACTAACAATAGGACAAACCTGTTGAGTATTTGGATCAATGTCAAAAACTTTTGTAGGGCTGCTCTCAACCCAGGCTCGTTTCTCTTCAAGCGTCAATGCTTCCATCAATTCCTCATTTATCTTGATCTGTGGTTCATACATAAATGTAGCAGTTGCAGCAGGTGACCATTTGGCGTGATCCTTGCCGATCCCTTTTCTAGCAATAGCTCGAAGTCTTAGCTCTTGCCCACGATGTAATTTCACAATGAGTATGCCCCTAGTATCAAATTCACAACCAAATATCAACAAGATATCATGACCACAGACAGCCAAGGTAATAGGTAGGTAGATTAGCAACAAGAAGTAAACACAGATATGATCGAAGGAACCAATTTGAAAGACTACCATTTGGAAGTTGAAAAGAACCATATTTTGTTTTTAAATGAGACAGTGCCATGGTGGCATACATAAGTTTCCTCATACCATTATGTTTCAAAAGTCCACTATATCAATCAGAAACACTTATTCAATATGCATTTAACCAGAGCTCTTTGGAAAATTAAGAAGGCAGTTTGGCTCCATAGACACAAATACAAACATCTGATTACATTAAAGTTTATAGACAAGCAAGAGAGATTGAGTCAAGCAAGATAACAGAGGATTGCCAGTATAATCGGAAATGCAGTGATCAAATCCTCCTCTAGTGAAGACAGGGCTAAGACACAACAAATATATCAATATCTTTTACCAAAACAAGATGTCGAGAATTCCACAAGAAACAGAAATTGCACCAATTTTCAGACAGGAAAGCATTAAATGAACAGGCAAAATACAGCCACCTTGATTAAATAAACATCTATTCTTGCATGGGGCTACATGCTTCACATCTGACATTAAAGAACAATGTCAAAAACAGTAGCCAGTACACAAGGTTGTACAGGGATCAAGATGAAACCAAGCAAGCAGGTAATTCATAGATGACTAAGAAAACAACTGTTTAGGTGGGTCTGCTGCTGCACCCAACTGAGCTGCATGATATAATCAACGTTGTTGCACCTACTGAACTACAAGGTATCAACAAGAATATCTACTCGTGCTAATAGTGAAAACAAACTAATTTGTCAATGGAAAACATTGTTATCTGTCAAATGAAAGTGTCAACAAATCTAGATTTGCCTCTAGTATATAACTTGGATCACATTACCAATGAAGTCACTTGATTCTTTTCTGCTAAAGCCTTAACATATCCAATTTATGTTATTTTGTATTTAATACATTTTTGCTAAGGTAGCTAGCTAATTATTTCTACGTAGACATACTTCTATAACATATAAACAAATAGCTAACCGTCAGGGTAACAGTGTATGAGCAAAAAAAAAAAACAGCATGTAGCGGATAGTCTGCCTAACTGGCAGAAGATTCAAATTCATGGAAGACACTGGCGACAAGAGTTGAGGAGCAAATTCAATTAACCTAGTTCGGTTACTGTCTTTGTTTCACACTGAATAAAAAACCATTAAGAGGAATTACTTTGGTGGTACAATAAGAAATGGCTGGCGGAACAGAGTTATGGTTACAAGATTTGAAGTTTGAGAGTCCCATGGCAGATCATTCAGGGAAGTGAAAGGGAGCTAGTATTCGGCACCAATAGAAATTGTTAAAATTATTCTTAGGGATTCAGGTTAACTATGATGAAACAAGCTCAGGTCTAGGGTTTATTTAGGGTTTACGATAATAGAAAAGGATAACAAGTCTACAAGAGGAAAATGGATACTTTTGCTCGGGGGACTCGTATCCCTCGGGATCGCTTGACATAGCACTCGCAATAGCCACATCGACGGGGCAGACGCGGGGGTTGGTACTGTGGAGGTCGGCGCTGGTGACGTCGAGCGTCCGGTCGGAGTCGCAGCGGACGCTGAGGAAGAACTCGACGGAGCAGAACTCGCATTGGCCATCTCCGTCGCAGGAGTCGCAGTCGCGGGAGAAGCGCATCGACATGGCGTCGTCGCTGGTGAGGGGGATGAGGCCGAGTCGGTGGGCGATGAACTCATCGTTGAGCACGGAGGAGTTGATCTCGATCTCAACGAGGTCGATGGCAATGGTGGGGACCTCGGCGATCATGACGCGGCGGAGGGCGTTCGCGATGCTTGCGTCAGTGTCGCGCAGCTCGAACTTGAGGTAGTCGTCCTTCATCTCGCGGATGCAGACCTTCGGGAACCTCTGGTAGGACGTCCGCAAAGCCCCGCCGCCGCCCGTCATCTTCTCGCTCGCCATCGCCTCGATCTCCGGCCCGCCCTTCCGCCGTCTCCAACCGAAAAACACTAGTCTTTATAAATAACAAGAGACAATTTAACTTCGCGCCTGGATTAAGTGCTAAATGTTCCCTTCTAATTGATAAATTAAAATTACAACCTGCGCAATAGACTCATAATAGTTGACCCGCCGTATGTTCGTAAGATCATATTTTAACCCAGCATACGATCGATCCTATCGATTGCAAATTTTCCTCAATGGAACTGCCTTTCTAGATTGTCATCCGACGCTTGATTATCCTGACCGTAAAATTCCTGGGTCACTATCACCCCAGATTCATTATCTGCTGTGATCATCATTTTTCAAATGGTTGCCCGGATCGCTTCCTAATCATTTTTTTTCATATGAGTTGACCCTTATACTTATTTTTACCATTATGAGTTGACCCCTTATTGCCTTGATGAACTTTGTTATTTGCATGAATTTTTCTTTAAATGGTGAATCTGAGACGTTGAATTTTAGACTGCACTATGAACGCTTCCTGATTTAACGCCGGTGGAAAATTCTGGGGCGGCGGTGCCGAGTTGGAAAAACCTCGTTAATCATTTTTTTCATTATGAGTTGACCTCGGGGCTATGGTGCAACGGTAGGATGACTAATCACTATTTTAGGCATCCACGGTTCAATCCCTAACTATGACCTATTTTATAGGAATTTTTCTTTCAAATGAGGCGCGAACTCTGGGACGTTGAGCTTCTAAATCGCCCACCACGAGTACTTCCCGATTTACCCTGGTGACTAGTGGCAAACTTTCATAAAGTCGGGTCGGTCACCCCCAGCTACTTGGTCCAACATTTTTTTTCATTATGAGTTATGAGGTCAAAGTGACTTATCCCAAGTGGTAAACATAGAGATATGTCCCGGGTTCGAATCCTCTTAGCAATAAATAAATCTTCCATTTGAGGGTCTGTTGACTGAGGTGTTGTCTTGACAGTGGGACCTCTTATCAACACAATGGTACCGTGCCTTCAAATATTCCTTAGGGAGTTTATGAATATAAGGTTATTTCGACGGTGGGGTCGATCACTATAAAAAGTTTACCCGAACAATTTTGAATTGATGCAGTCTATTCAAAATACTGAATTGACCCTAGGTTGAAACTTCCCTTTTAAATTATAATATTTAAAAAATTAAATTTTCCCCCGGGACTATGGTGCAGCGGTAGGACGACTAGTCACTATCTCAAGCATCCGCGATTCGATCCCTAGCTACGGCATATTTTGTAGGAATTTTTCCTCCAAATGGGATGCGAACCTTGGGACATTGAGCTTCTAGACCGCCCACAGCGAGCGATTCCCGATTTACCCTGGTGATAGGTGGGAAACTGTCGCGATTTACCCTTTGAGGGGTCTGTTGATTGAGGTGTTGTCTTGATAGTGTGACCTCTTATCAACACAATGGTACCGTGCCTCCAACAATCTCATAGGGGGGTTTTTGAATATGGGGTTATTTCTGCGGTGGGGTTGGTTACTATAAAAAGTTTACTTGAACAATTTTGAATTAATCCGGTCTATTCAAAATACTGAATCAACCCTAGGTTGAAGCTTCCCCTTTAAATTATAATATTTAAAAAAATAAATTTTGCCCCTGGGGCTATGGTGCAGCGGTAGGGTGACTAGTCGCAATCTCAGGCATCCGCGATTCGATCCCTAGTTATGACGTATTTTGTAGAAATTTTTCCTCCAAATGAGGGGCGAACCATGAGACGTTGGGCTTCTAGACCGCCCACCGTGAGCGCTTCCCGATTTACCTTGGTGATCGGTGGAAAACTTCCGTGGGGTCGGACAGGTCACCACAGGTTCGTCTGCTACCTGGTCCAACATTTTGCCCCCGGGACTATGGTGCAACAGTCGGGCGAGTAGTCACTATTCCAGGCATTCGCAGTTCAATCTCTAGCTACGACATATTTTTCGATCCCTAGCTACGACGTATTTTGCAGAAATTTTCCCTCCAAATGGGGCGCGAACCCTAGGACGTTAGGCTTCTAGACCACCCACCACAAGCGCTTCCCAATTTATCCAGGTAATCAGTGGGAAACTTCCTGTGACCGGGTCAGTCACCCTAGATTTCTCTGCTACCTAATCTAACATTTTTTCATTATGAGTTATGAGATTCCTATTTTACCCTCTACTTAATGGTTTTGTTACTTTTAATGAAAAATGAGTAAAATTCAAATAATAATAATAATAACATGACAGTAATTGCAGCGATCACCGACGGGCCCACCGTGTCTCCCAAGATATAGTTTGATTCGGGATGACGGTCGAAGGTCGTCAACGATATTCGAACGGTAATTAAATATGTACATGTTAATTGTCACATTATTTTTTATTTTTTTTGAATTTTTTCCTCGAAGATATCATTGCTTGTAGGGAATCACATGCGATAACAACATAAATTCGCAGCGAAAAATAAGATCTCTCGAGCTATCCATACGAAAAAAAAACTCATACGAAACTCATCTATCTAATAGATCTATCTAAAGTATATACCTTTGGAGCGTACCCTTCGCTTATCTAACGCTTATCCCGCTCATCCAAGATATGCTGGATCTCTTGCACATTTAAGTGTCCGTGCCTCTAGTAGTATCCACACGAACACGATCTATGCCTCTTAGAAGAACCTCCTTAGTTGTGCTAGCAACTTGGAATGATTCATAAAGCACAAGAACCACCACTAGGGAGTTTTGGACAAGGAGGAAGAAAGAAGAAAGAAGAAGAAGATAGATGCACCCTCTAGCCTTTGATAAGGGGGTATTTATACTTATCTAATGAATACTAAGAGTCTTTGTCCCTTGAACTTCTCTCATTTTAATACTAATAAAACTCAATAAATACCAATCCTTTTGGTATCCCTTGAGACTCTTAATATTCTATTCATTAGATGAATATAATGTCTCATAGTCTTTTTCTTAAAGATATAATATTTCATTAAATCTTTTAATGAATATTATCCATAATTGAGTGGTTAAGTCTAATCTAGATTAGTCTAACTTAAATTAGACTCAATCTCATAATCTAATTGGATTCATTTAAGTCTAACTCAATTAATCCAATTTCGGATTACATTTTAGTCAAACTAAAATCATCTTCTCTCTGAGACATCATGTCATTTGTGTGTAACCCAATAGATTCTCATAATACTAACAATATATCTAAAATACTTTAGATATATAAGTAATAAGTGACATCTAACAATACATCATTACTACCTAAGTGACGAGAATGTCGAGATCCGACAAAACCTTTCCGTAACTATTATAATGTATGACTTAATTTGTCCATCTATTCTTGATATCTAGATTGATCAATAAGGCATAGACTGTGTCATCTCCTTATCAATCTTTGTGTTTCTTGATCCCTAAGTAGACTCACTTAAACAAATGAGTTCAATATCTCATATTGAACTCATTTGAGTATGGTCATGCATTTTAATAGTCTTACTCGATCAAGGGGCCCACGGATATCACTCCCGTCATATGGGAGAGATAGATTTTATCTACTTCACTCACATTCCTTCACATAATTCATTACATACCCAGTGATCGCCTTTATAGTTCACCCTATTATGGATGACGTTTGATGATACCAAAGTACATAACTCCTTATGTAGGGAATCATAGTAAATTCAGGTCTAAGGACTATTTATACTAATAGTTACATGAGAAAGTTTTTAACACTCATATGACAATCTATGAAATTTTCTTACGGCGGGTCAATTCAGTACATATTCTCTAATGTATACTCATATGTCAACTTGACATCACATATCCATGACTTGTGAGCTCAAGTCATCAATTGACTTACATGCTAGTCTCTATGCATTAATATTGTCCGTGAATATTAATGCTTGAGTAGGAATGGTTTAGTGTAGTGTTCTCTACATCATTTCACTATCGATTCAACCAATCGATATGATGTAGATAAAACTTACTATCCAAAGATATTATTATACTTTATTATTTGACACAAATAAAAAATAAATATAATAATCAAAATTTAAATTTATTAATAATTTAATATGATATAAAAATTCCTAATATAATTCACTTTAGATTCCTATTGACATTGTTCACTTCTAATATGCTTCCTGAGGAAGGGCGGAAGCACATGGGTTGAGGGAGGCTTTCCATTTTTATTTTTATTTTTTATTTATAAGGAGTATCTAGGTTTACATCTGATTAATTCGCTTGGCTGACTGGCCCTGCCCCACGCCTTCAACGAGAGTCTCCACCGATCAATGAGGATAAATCGTGAGACGGAGACACGTGGTGACATAAGATGATATCGGTACCTGATAGTCCGACTATATAGCAATCTATGATAATTTCTTTCGTTAATATATTGTATACTCTATCAAAGAAAAATCAAATTCGAAAAATAAAGGATCATATAAATAAACTATTACAATCGTGTCATACTCGCATGAGCGAGACTTCCCATTTCTATAGGATAAAGTTAGTTTTTAGTTTCTCACATATGTCAAAAGCGGCACGTGGCTAGTCACAGCAGCACGAACGGTACAACTTATTCGACAATAAAATAATCGAAGAAAGGAATGCAATGGAAGATACTTATCCTCGTAGCGTATATAGTTCTAGAAGTGTTGCGTTATCAAAATATTTTGATGATTTTGTCCATTTACTTTTTAAATTCTCATAGTTTTCCTTTTATTATTGTTAACAATGAAGAAAGGAATGGAAGATATTTATGGAAGTATGCAAATAAAATGATAAGAGCAAAACTATAATAGTATTTTGATAATACTACTAAAATATAAAGGATAAAATGATAATAATAAGACTTTAAGAGTATTCACAAACAATTCATAAATAAATTCAAATATAATTTTATCTTATATTTATTTGTGGTTTAATTAATCTACTTAGTCTATTAATATGTTACATAATTATTTTTAGACTCAAATTCATGGCCACCAAATCACATGAAAATAACTTGCAGAATCAAATCGATTCAAAACAATGTGATATGACAATCATTTAGAGGATAACTAAGCAGTATCCAATGAGTAAACATACTTGCAAGCACAACAAAAAACGAACAAACAATCAGCAACATGCATAGTAATCACACACGTACCGTATTCGTTTATCCTTGATCTACGCAAGTTAACTGCATTCATGAGGAAACTAATTGTCATTTACTTGTATAGTTTGACAGAAATCGAAATGCACAGTTCATATGGCAAGCAGTTACAGTTGACAATTTAGTGTGGAGCATGGAATACAGAGGCTCAGGGCGCATTTTGAAGAACATTGTAAGTCAGTGAATCCACCACATGAATGCAAGAACCACGACGATGGTCAATACCATGCCGGTGTAAGCAATCCGTTTATCGACACGGTGTCGTTTCTCTATCAGCTTCAGCACGGTGTTGGATAGTCCTACGGTGTTAAGGATGTCCAGGGCTTTTTTTTGAGCTCTCTGCACAAATTATCGACATCAGCAGAGCGCAAGTTTCAAAAACAAACAAAATTGGATCAAATTTCATTTAGAAAGCAGATGTTAAGTAAACATCTGAGCATTTAGTATATAGAATTGAATAAAGAAGACAAGCTATTTCTTAGTTTGCGCTATAAATGAAATACAAAAATAAAAAATCTTATTTTCATTCATATGAAAGTTATAAGAAATCAAATAAACAAAGTTTCATAAAGGTGAATATCTTACATAAAATATTATACCCGTTTCATTCAACTCACACTGTTTGATTGAACCACCTGATTTGCTTGCTCAATTTGATTGACTCGATTGATCGACCCACTCAATCCAATGAGTCTATCTTACCCGACCAGTCTAACACTTGATCGAAGCAACTCGCCCAATGTGTCCAGCCCAACTAATCTATCCTGCACATCCAACTCAACCAGCAAACCCAGCCCATCTAATCTATCCAACCCATCCAACTCAAGCAACACACCTTGCCCAACTGGTCTAGCTGGGGCGTCTGATTAGGAACCCAATAGACTTGTCCAACCAGCATTCATAAATATATTTTTTTGAATAATTATTTCTATGAATCAAATGCAGAGGCCTGATCATCATAGTCATCATAGTTGTCATATATATAAATGTTTGGAAAGAATTGGGTCACCTTCAAACGATCCCTCTGCTCAGAATATTTGGACAGTACAGCAACTCCGGTGGCATAAGCTTCTTCCAGCATTATTGAGGAGTTTCGAGCAGATTCCATTGCTTGCGCTTCCTCATCAAATATTCTCAGAACATGTGCAGAGTCCCCATTCTGCAGTAAGCACTCTAAGTTATCCAACATAAGCAAATACGTATGAGAAAAAAAAATACTTGGGCAAACTATATATTATGCCTAACATGCATCTTGTTTTGCATACTTTTGTACAAAAGGTGCACAAAATGATAGAAGGAACTTGATGTTGAATCTAAAGAATTTACTAGCACTTACAGCTCTAGCCAACAAATCTGCCCGCTCCTTGGCTTCCAGCATGCATTTTTGTTGACGGAACAGTTGCTTGTCAAGACTTTCTTTCAGTGAATCCACCTTTTCTGCTACCTGTTCTACTTTTCTTCACAAGCACAAAATAAGGAAGAAATCAGAAATTTCTAACTAGTAATGAAATGGCCAAAAAGGAAAGAAAAAAAAGCTAGTTTGTTTTACCTATAAGGTAAACACAAAAGCAAACTACATTAATGTATTGGTTCATGCACCTACAAGCCAGATACAGTAATTAGTTTATGAACCTCAGTACTGAACTTGTCCATCATCAATCATTTGATACATGGCTAATTGAAAGAGATGTTATGAAGAACTCAAGACCTAGGAACCTTAGTTGATTTGACTTAGCTCCAAAACACCTTAACTCAACTACAGACTACAAATTGAATTATACAAAATCATTCACTATCATCACTAAGTTTAAAGCTATGAGTGCAGAGGTTGCAATCATGCTAACTTTTGAGTTCACCTAATTATTACCCTATGCTTTTGTAATTTAAGTTTTGTTTGTAGTTTGAGTTCACAAGTGTTCTTCCCTCTCAAATGTGATCACAATCCTTTGTTGGCCATTCCAAACTAAGATTTGTAATAGTTAGGATATGAATATACAATAGACCATTGTGATTTCTCTGAAATGATAAATCTTCTTTACAACTTCCTGAGATTATGGCATATAAAGCATGGTTTGTCTTGCTTTTTCCCTTTACAAGTACTACATAATTTAAGGTGCATTTACCCACAAGCACTTCAGATACATCCACTTCATTTAAAATTGTATGCAAAATCAGTTGGTTGCCAATTGGAAAAACTAAGGGGGCGTTTGATTTGCTACATTTTCTATTTTCATTTTTCAGAAAACCGTATTTTTTCATTTTCTGGAAAATGACTTTATTTTATTCTCTAGTTTTCCTGAAAACGCTATATCTTTTTCTGGAAAACAAGATTGAAAAATGCAAACCAAACACGTTTTCCAGAAAATCACATTTTCTACTGAAAATGAAAATGGAAAACAAGCATACCAAATGCCCCCTAAGTTCTTCATACAAGATCATACATTTTAACAGAAGTTTCAATTAGAACCAGCAGAACGGGGTTATGGAGCTTCTCTTGTATGGGAGGAAATTCAATCCCTCTATCTAAATAAACTTATAAAAAGTTCAATAGCCAATCGTCTATCAGTGTAAGCAACTTACCCTAAGATCCAGCCTTATAATTTCTCCTAACTGGTACGGCTGGAAAATTGAATCCCAAACATTCCACATAAAAATCCAGAAAGAGATTCTAGTTCGGAATCAAAGGGGGGAAAAAATTTGTTTGCCGATCAGATCTCATACCTCCTCCAGAGATCGCGCTGGCCTCTGGCAGGAATCGAGCGCCAGAGGCGATCCATCTCGGAGCAGAGGGAGCGGATCTGGGTGATGTCCCTCTTGATCGCCGACGCAAGATCCTCCGGATCCTCGATCGAGGGCATCGACGACGAGGAGGCATAAGAGAAGGAGGTGGCGGAGGATGAGGAATCAAGCCGCTCCCGCTCCAGGCGCTCCAACCCACCGGTCGCGCGGAGTAGCAACCTCTGCGCGCTCTGGTAGATCTCCGACAGTGTTGCCCCGCCGCCGGCTTCCATAGGAGGAGATCCTCGTCGGTCGCGAGAGAGGACGCTGAGATCGGAAACGAGGAAGCGCGACTGCGCGAGTCTCATTCGTCGAATATGGGTTCGGTTTCGGTTTTAAACCCGATTAGACCCGAGCCCAAGTACAAAATATTGCTCACGAGCTTAGCAACGGCGGCCGAGCTTGACACGTCCGAGCCAGGTTCGGGCAGTTGAATCCATAATGGGACCAGTATGATCGGGATGGGGAAATGAAGTTCCTAAACTGGTAAAAATTGGCCAATAAATTTAGAGAGCATGTACGCCTTCAAACTTTATTTTTATATGTAATATTGAGAGCTGAAATTTTTTTAATATTAATTTATTTAAAAAATCTAATTCTCATTGAAAAAAAGTCATTGTGCTTAATATAGTAGGTTAAAATAACATTTAAAATCTTTAATTTCTGATAAAATCAGCTAATAAATTTAGAGAATTTAAAATGATATGAAATCAGGTCATATTTGTTCGTCTAATTCTTTTGATTATATCTACATTCTCAAACATCATTTTTATATATCATATCGAGGGTGATAATTTTTTTAATACAAATGTATTCAAAAAAACCATATTCGTATTCAAAAAAATTAGTATTTCTATATATTGGATCAAATTGATATTTGAAAGCATGAATATTAATTAGGAGAACTAGACGAACATATATAATCTAGTTTTATATCATTTTGAACTCTATAGGTCTACGAGTCAATTTTGATTGAAACTAACTGAAACAGATTGATGGACTTAAAGAACTCGAGTTAACATGAAATCAGATTCTAAGTGTTTTGTCTAGTTCTCCTGATTATATTCATACTCTCAAATATCATTTCCATACATAATATTGAGAGCATCAATTTTTTTAACGCGTATATGTTAAAAAAAATTGATTTGTGTTCAAAAATCACTATTCTCAATATAGTATGTCAAATTGATGCTTGAGAACATGAATATAATCATGAGAACTAGATGACCATATAAAACCTGATTCCATATCATCTGAACTCTCTAGGTTGATCGGTCAATTTTGGTTGAAATCGACTAATGGACCTAAAGAGTTTGGAATAACATGAAACTCGCACTAGCCACAACATCTGAGCTAGTAGTCCCCGTGATTTACCTTTTCCGTGTTGGTCCTGGGACGAGTTGACGAGGGTACTGGGAGCGAGCAAATCACTTTTTGCTGTCCAGGGCCGTCTCAAGATTCCATGAGTCCCTAGGCTAAATTATTTTTTAATCTTTAATATTTTTTTAAAAAATAAAATTTTTCCCTCACCCTTTTTCATTCGGACTTGGGACCGACAATGGTGGGTTTGAGCCTTGCATAGAAAAAATAATTTACTTGCATAGAAAAAAATAAGAAAAAAATTCTATTCATTCCATCTATAATTTATCATTTATACAGAATAATAAAAATAATTTCGAAGAAGATTCAAGATTGGAAGAAGAAAATAGTGAAAAATTATTACTAAATACCAAGCGAGGGAGGTTTGAGCCTTGAGAAGAAGGATGTCTTCTTAAAAAATCATTGACGAGGAAAGAAAACTAATGCTTGTTGGCTTTTGAGAAAACTAAGTTAATGACATATAAAATAGAATGGAAAAAAGTGATCAGCCTTAACCTATTATAGTCCTAAATAAAATTTTTATGATAATATAATAATTATAATTAATATGAAATTAATTATTGTTGATTTTCGTTGAGTTTTGGAATGAGGTTTGCTGGTTTGGTATGATTAATGCCATGCACGATTGATAAATGAGGAAGCTTGGAAAATTCAATGCAGATTATTGCCTTATTGGGTGAAGCAATGCGTGATTGCTGTGAATTGTGATTTGCTTCATTACTTGCAGTTGCATCGGAAATGATAGCATATGTGAAAATCGGAGCTGGAGGCTGCAGCATGCAACAGCGAAAATCGCGCTGCATGCATAATGCAGCAGCGAAAATCGCGCTGCATGGCTGCATGCCAATAGATAGCGAAAATCGAAATCGTGCTGCATGGCTGCATGCCAATAGATAAAAAAAAATTAATTAAATTTTAATATTTTATATATAATAATAATGTGCCTTAATTTTGTTGGGGCCCTAGGCATAGGCCTTAGTAGCTTGTGGCTTAAGTCGGGCCTCTTGCTATCTTGGAATGATATGAAACTAAGCTTTATATGTTCGTCTTGTTTCCTTGATTATATGCACACTTTTAAATATTAATTTAATATATTATATTGAAAATGATAATTTTTAAAAAATAAATTGAATTTTTTCATCGATTGCTATTTGTAGCAATCGATTCAAATTTACTGTCTTAATCAATTAGGATATATGGAGGGACAAAATGGACATGGGATAGTAATATTAAAACTTGTGTACGTAATTTGAATATTCTAAAATTGCCATATCTATAATGGGACCCAATATGAAAAGACAGTCGAACCAATCTGTCGGGATGGGAAAAGATGGTCGAACCCTACAGTGCGGATTGGCGGAGTTGAACCATGTGCTTTGAGAGTAGTGCAGTGGATGATGAATGGCTTGGAGATTCGTGAGTGAAGATATGGACGGTCGGATTTGCATTCTGCGCGGCTGGTTGGCTATATCAACTATCAAGAGTAAAGTGAGCTTAGTTTAATTAATCAAGAGTAATTAATTAATTCTTCATTTCAGAGAGAGCCGGAGTTTTGTTGTATAAGAAACTTTGAGCATTTCATTTCGGCGGCGAGGCAGAGCTCTTCCATCGAGTACCTTCACCGCATTCCTGGTCTATTTCCTCCTCCTCCACCGCCATGCATCCCTCTCCCGCCTTTTTTTTTTTTTTTTTTTTTTTTTCAAAAGACGCATTTTTTTTAATCCAATGTCCAAACTCTTACACCCTGTTTGGAAAGGAAGGAATTGAAATTCAATTCCATTGTTTGGTAGCTATTTTCAGAAAGAAATTACTAAGGAATTGAATTCCAATTCCTTTCAAACCCCTCAAAACAAATCACATCTAAACACATGTGATTTGTGAAAGGAATTCACTTAAACAAATTAAATTACCAAATCGCCCCCTCACAAAACAAATTAAAGTTGCTCCGGCTTCATCCTCGCAGGATAAAATCGTAAAAGTATAACAATTGAATTCAATTCAATTCTGTTTTTACAATTCATTCCAAACATGAAAATTGGAATTCAATTCCGGATGAATTTCAATTCCTTACTTAACATGTTTCCAAACAGGATGTTACATATATGACTCATGAAAGTGGGCAGTCCTCTCCCTTGTTCACCCACAGGATAAATCCGTAATATCTTGCGGTAGTGCATCGATAGTCGAATCCACAGGTCATCCATCATTGTAGAGTTGTGGGTGTCTCAAAACCAAGTACTTAAACTATGGATCCCTCAACACAAGTCGTTTCCTCCAAATTAAGTGTCCATACATATTCTAGCTGAGGATCGAGCTGTGGTGGTACTCTATGAATCCACCTTACTACGTGGTGGTACTCTATGAATCCACCTTACTACACCGTACTCGTAGGGACAATGATTCACATTTTTCATCTATACCGAATGCAATTGATGCAACTATTTCATAATGATTGTAAATGACGCATAACCATGAATTATCTAAAATCTTCGTAAAAACTCTCATGTATCCGAATTCTAGTTATACTCGGGCGCTCAAGAGCGCAATCAACTCAGGCATTCGGGGTGTTAAATGATAATTTGTAATTGATTAGTTTAAAGTAATAACTGTGTTTATATTTCTTAATGTACTGCAAGCAATGAAGAAAGATCAAATGTTAGAGAAGCAAATTTGATTCTTCTCAGAATTTACTCTGTTAAATAATTTAAAAAAAATTTGAGGATTAAAATGCCTAAGTATTGGAAAATTAGGGGTGGATATTAAATTGATCAAAATTGGAGGGTCTACATGTAAACTAGCCTTAAATTATTAAACCTGCCTTTTTCCTCCAACCTCAAGCCCGATCCTCTTCTTTCTCCCTCTTTTCCTCGTGCGTCGCCGCGCCCGAGTGTCTGATCACCGACCCTCCTCGATGGTTGTCGATTCCCCCTCTCTGTGTCTTCCCCACAGGCGCG
The DNA here is from genome assembly GCA_024364735.1 of Boesenbergia rotunda. Lineage (NCBI taxonomy): Eukaryota > Viridiplantae > Streptophyta > Magnoliopsida > Zingiberales > Zingiberaceae > Boesenbergia > Boesenbergia rotunda. The sequence goes on from JAGFNQ010003120.1 coordinate 80,852, forward strand.
CGCCTCCCTGCTCAAGGACAATCGATGTCGGCTTCTTTCACGCCCAACCGCCGGCGATGTTTCTCCGTCGAAGCAAGTAAGCCAAGTCGGCAGTGTTTTCTCCCTCCACCGTCGTTTTCCTTGTGAGCGTTGCCTCCACCCGAAGCCACCACTAACCGTCGACAATCCTCTTTTTTCCCCCGATTGTTGCGAGAACCGCCGCGGGGGCAGCGGTTGTGCGCGATAGCCATCTTGGCGGCACCACACACGGCATTTGGTTTCCTTTCCGATCGTCGATCATTGGGTTGCTGTTTCCACTCATGCGGTGATCTGCCCTAATTCGTCAAGGGCAGATTTGGGGGATAATAGAGGGTGGCTCATTGGAGAAGAAGGGAACGCCGTCTTGGAGGTAACGACACTCATCTTCGGGCAAGTTGATTTCTGATCAGTTTATGTGGTTTATAAGTTGATGAATGATCAAATAATTGATAAGGTTGAGGATTGCATTTATGGATTAATTGTTGAGATGACGATTAAGTAGTTTAATTAAAGTATTAATCGGTTTAATGGATTATAATTGATTGACGACATGGAAGAGGTAATTTAATCTAAATCACATCATATTGGTTTGATGATATAATGATGATTTCATTTGTTGTCCATTAGAAATGGAAATCTGGGATTGAGGTTTGCATGGTTTTAGTTTGAAGTTTTGAATGATAACATATCTCCGGGGCGGTTTGCTATTGTAATGGAGTAGGACATTATACAGCTAATTATGGCATCCTGCCGTGAGCGATAATGGAGGTGAGGATTTGAATTATTTGGTCTTGCTGGGATGATAAGAATCAATACGGGTGAATGGGTATAGCTTGTTCTATAGTAATGCTAGTTAGATGTGTTACAGTAGTGGAGCTGGTCTTCTTTGGTCTTGATCTGTTGATCCTATGAGGGTCGTATGATGCATGAAAGGGTTGAGGTTGTCCTTTTTCAATTTGGACCTTGTAATGTGGTGATACCATGAGTTCTTAGATGGTAGGTTTTGGAGTTGGATGAGTTTTGGATTTAATTATCTTGTGTTACCGTTCCAAGTTTTGTAGACCTTAGTGTTAATTATGTTTTGGATTTATTTGATTTGTTGAGGTGAGCTTGGAATTGAAGGAGCTGATGCCAACATAAATTTATAAGTGGTGGGCAGTGGGTATGAGTAAAATAGGAATTTTGGTGACAGTATTATTGGGTGGAGGTGATCATGTTTCAGATGAGTGTTTGAATTAAATCCTAATTATGTATAGCATTTAGTTTGGCTAATAATTAATTTTTTTGATATAGATATACATAGCTAAACTATGTACTTGCTACAGGACCCTGACTTTGGATTCGCATGGTTGATCGTGGGAGATTCTTTTTGTTTACGGACTACTCTATTTGAGGCGGGTACTTCTCTTTTGTATTCTTGTAGATCATTGATCTTAAATGCATGACTATTTAATTTCTGAGTAGGATTGCTTTACCTTGTCCTTTTGTTTTTGATATCGTCTGTTGCTACCTTCTTTATTTGATTTTCGAGCTAATCGTATTTTATATCCATATAGTCTTACCGTTGATTTTCTATTCTGTACAGTACCACTTGTACGCGAGTACTTAGAAATGATCATTAAACACAATTAGGGTTGGTTGACATTAGAGATACTTTACCTAGTAGTTTAGTTGCATGTTTTATGATTTTGGTATTTATTGATCGTATCGTTGTTATTTGGTTGATTGTGCATTTAGTATCATGTACCATATCTGCATAGTTGCATGCTGACGAGTATTGACTTTTATATGGTTAAGTCATCGTCAGTCATTTAGTTGCTCTGCCCACTCAATCACTCATCGTGGTAGTTACTAGTGTGTGAGCAACTGTCCTGTTATGCCACACTCGACCACTCATGTGCAGTGGATGTTAAAGTCGTAGGCAAGCAGTTAACACTCTCACTGTTGTCTTCGAGGGATATCAGAGTTGTCCAGCATCTTGGGGTTTTTGGAATAGTTGGCTCTCTAGCATCCTGTCCACTCAACCACATATACTAATGGTATTCATTGGAGTGCGTACAGTTGTCACAACCCTACCCAGTCAACCACATATACTAGTGGAATTTAATGGTATTTTATGGATCCTTATAGTTTTACGGAGTTATTTTTCTCGACATGATTGTATTTTTGAGACTTGATAGCGACAGACTTCTCTCAACAACAAGGAAGTAGGTATATCTCTAATGATTATCTTGTCTTTGATATTCACTACCTTGTATAGTTTTGGTTAGACTTTTGCTAGCTTAGTTGGATAGCATTAGCTGTTTAGCGTCTAGGTCAATAGAGGATCGGTGTTCTCTATCCCATGGGAGATTTCGACATATGGACTGCTCATATCTGATTAGATAATCTCGAATGTATATTTGGATATACAGCCCACAATAATGTGGAGAAGGGGAGCCAGCTGCTTAACACTCACAAAAACCCAACTGTTAAGCGGTGAAAATGGTGGCATCCTAAGTATGGTGACAAGGGTAAGGGGTCTTCACTTAACAGACACTTGGGAGTACTTCAAGGAGCTTAAGAAATAGATCGGTCCAACCAACACTCGGAGGCACATGGTCGTTTATGATGATTGAAGCAATCTGGCAACAATAGGGACTATCTCAACAATTTCTATAAAGGGTCTCTCTTAACTTCTACTTCATGGGCCAATTGAACTATTGAAGGATTTGACTTATGTTAAGTTGGAGAGACAAGGTGTGGAAGACTTGGAATCTTCTTTCACTGAGGACGATTCATTTATCGACTACAGGCTACAATCAAAAGAAAAGAAGACCAACTATGATAAGGATGGGGATTGGGGAAGACCTTGCCAACTCCAAGGAGCTAGTGCTAAAGGTCGAAAATAGACTTTCAAGGATCCAAAAATTAATCTCCATCAAGTTTCAAAGCTTACGGAGTGAATTTGATATTTTTTGTCAACGAAGGAAGGCGAACTTGTTAAAGATTTTTTCTCTAGAGTAGCTGAAATTGTCAATCAGATCAAGAGTTGTGGAGATGTGAAAAAAGAAAGCTGTTGAGAAAAAGCTTAATTAAGAGGCCTTCGTCATAAATTTGGGCATATCATTGTTGTTATTGAGAAAACAAGAGATCTCACAAAGTTTACACAATATGAACTTATGAGATCTTTAGAAGCACATGAGAAAAGAGTAAACAAATACAACAATCAACCCATACAACATGGTTTTCAAGCAAAGGAGATCAACTCTAGAAATTCAAATCTAGAACAAAAAGGTAAAGGAAACTCATTTCATGGATAGATTGACAACAGAGGTCGGGGAAGATATTTCCAAAACAGAGGCAGAGGGAAAAGAGGAAGAGACTTTTCATGGTAGAAAAAACTGGTAGCTCAAATTCTTACTATTTCATTTGTTCCCTGAACATGAGTCCAAGAATTATTATTTTAAATGCACTAGATGCAAATTTCTAATCATTCTGATAAAAATTACTGGTATAAAGAAAAGGGAGAAAATCATAAAGGGTAAAAGTAGAAAGATGATAACAATAAACTGTTCTTTTCTATTATGGATAAGAAATCTGGTAAAATCTGGTATTTAGATAGTGGTTGTAACAATCATTTAACTGGAAATCAGTAATTATTTGAAGAGCTGGATAAAAATTACACTTCTGTTGTTGAACTTGGTATGGAAAGCAAGTGAAGATTAAAGGCAATCCTATTGGTTCTTGGTCAATCCAATTAAGAAACATTTTTATTGGGTACCAAAGTCAATCCTCAAGGGTTAGAAGATTTAGGGATAAGTCAACCATGCATGTTAAAATTCAAATTTTTGAAAAATAATTGACTTGGTACATTAAGAGGGAGCACTTAGCCTAAGTATATTCATGATCAAATGGGCTAAATAGAAATTACCTTTATTACATCTCATAATGACTTAATTTATATTTTTATTTATACATGTGAGATGCTAAGATGTTACAAATAATTCACATATGCTTATGACACTTTGACGAGTTATTAGATGTATTATTTTAGTAATAATAGACTAACTATGGGGAAAACAAATATTTAATTAATGAATATCTTGCCCATAAATCATAGTTTGATATTTCAAATGTTTTGAAAATAATTTTATGTTTTACTTGCTATGCTATAGATTTGAAAGACATATAGTTTCAAAACTAGGGCTTAAAATTGATACAAAGTTGAATGTTTTTCAAGATTTTGAGTTTTGGTCAAAAACTCAAAAATAGTTTGACTTTTCATACAGACTTATTTTTTCCTATTAGAGGATATCAAAAGAAATATATTTGTAAAATTTCACGATTTTTTGAATTTTGTTGATTTTTATATGCATTTTTGAAATTCAACTTAGAAATTTGAAATTCTTATCAAACATGTGCCAGTCGTCTGCATCAGGGACCAATGGACTAGTAACAGGCTTTCTAGGTTGTTTCAGTGAGATCAGTCGACTGATACCTGTCTCAGTCTACTGGTATCCTGATTTTCTGATTTCTGTTGTTTTTAAGAAATATAACTTATTTTGTTTCACTTTGATGTCATATATTAGAATTGAATGGTATAATTTTTTTTTGATGGTGTCAAAGGGGAAGAATAGAAGGGTTTAAGTTAGTTAGAATTTAATTTATTTCTCCATGTTTGTGTAAATTTAAAAATTATGTGATAGGACATAGGTTAAGGGGGAGCTGGGGTGCTTCATGTTATACTATGCTTTGTATTTTCAAATTATTTTGTGCTTAACTTAAACATATTGCCGTACATTAAAAAGGGAGAGATAGTTGGTGCAATTGACCCAGGTTTAATTGGGTAAATTAGGGTTGTGATGTGTGTGCCCATATAATTAAGTTATATTTTCATATTTATTTGATGTGTGTGTTAAGTCATGCAGGACTTTGTGAATCACACATAAGGAACAACGGAGTAAAGCCATCCGAGGGACGAGAGCCAAAAGGAAGAGAACTTCAAAGGTCGAGTCGAGGAAGTAGACTTCAAAGGCATATGCGAAGGATGACATGGAGACATGCCATGGGCTTGTGTGCATTTGAGGGACGAGAACCAAAGGAAGAGAACTTCAAAGAATAAGCCTGGGAAGTGGACTTTAAGACATACGTGAAGGATGAACTCCGGAGAGGTTGAGAGTGAGTTTGTAAGTTGGGTAATCGACTGACGGAGGAATCAGTCGACTAGCAGCGTTGGGTGAAACTCACAGAAAGATCAGTCGACTGGGGTTGAAACCAGTCGACTGATGCTTTGAAAAACTAGCTGTTGGCTATGCCCAACGGAGAGGACCAGTCGACTGGTGTCTGAACCAATCGACTAGTAACGAGTTTGAGCTGTCTTGTCAACACAACTCTTTCCTCTACTTAAGGAGAAGCTTAGAGGCTTGAAAAGGGATAGAGATACTGTTGAAAATCTTCTTGATCAAGTGCTCAAAGCTTCCACGCCTACTCTCTTCCTCAAACCCTAATTCTCATTTTGTAAAGGTGAATAGACATTGTGAGAGGTTGCACTCTACAGAGAAGGAGTGAGCTCTAGCCGGAGATTGTCGAGGACTAATCCTCCGAGGGATTAAGGGGTCGTCCACCTCAAGGACACACCGTGGAGTAGGAGCAATCAATCTCCGAACCACGTAAAGGTTGTGTGTTAGTATTGGTTTTATTGTTTATTGTATTTCCACTATGCTACTAACATTGTAGGAAGAAACACGAATTTGGGTGATGAGCTATTCACCCCCTCTAACCGACCTAAGATCCCATACATCTTGTAATGTTGCATTTTTTACTAGTGAACCACAATATTTTGAGGATGTTGTAAAAGAAGAAGTCGGGAGAAAAACCATGAATGAAGAATTAAGGAGCATTGATAAAAATCAAACTTTGCAGTTAATAGGCCTTCTGAAAGAAAAAGAAGCAATTGACGTAAAATGGGTCTATAAGACCAAGTATAATGAAGATCACAATGTGCAAAAACATAAGACAAGTTCGGTGCAAAGGGGTATTCTTACCAATCCGTTCTGGATTTCAATAAAACTTTTGCTACCGTAGTACGTATAAAGACTATTATAATTGTTTTTGCGTTGGCAGCTCTACCAGAGTTACAAGATTATCAATTTGATGTCAAATCAGCTTTTCTGAATAGAGAGCTAGAAGAAGATATTTATGTGAAACAATCTCAAGATTACGAAGTAAAATGGTAGGAAGAAAAAGTAAAGCTGCATAAAGCGCTTTATGCGCTTAACCAAACTGCAAGAGCATGGGATATTTCGATGCTTATTCCCTGCAAAATGGATTTATGAAAAGTTCATTTGAACCATCTCTTTATGTGAAAAAAATGAAGGTGTTTTTTTGATAGTTTGTCTTTACATTGATGATCTGATTCATGCAGGAATTAATGCTAGAATGGTGTGATCATTTAAAGAGACAATGATGAAAGAATATGAGATAACAGATCTTGTTTGATAAAGTATTTTCTTGGAATTCAAATCAAGCAATTAAAAGGAGAGATTTTCATTTCTCAAGCAAAATATGTAGCAAATTTGCTCAAAAAAATTCAATGAAAAATTACAGCAGAATGATGGAGCGAAAAAGTGTAATCCAAATATATTCAAAAGCCTTGTTGGTTCATTCATTTATTTGACCAATGCAGGACTTGATATTGTATATCTTGTCACCTTAATATTATGAATGCTCCAAGCAAGCTTCATTTTGTAGTAGCAAAGCGGATATTTCATTATACTTTCAGGGGATTAAAATATTGAGAATCAAATAATTGAATGAAGAGGATAGCAAGTTAGTCAGTTTATGTGATAGTGATTGGGTCAGAAGTCTTGATTATAAAAGAAGCACTTTAGCATATATGTTTTGTTTGGGATCTAAAATCATTTCATGGAGTTCAAAAAATAAAAAATTGAGTCCAATTGCATTATTATCCACAGAGGATGAATATATTGTAGCAAAAAGTATATCGATCTTTTCTTTTTTTAATGTGATAATCAATCGCAATTTCAATGACAAAAGTCCAATCTTTCATGGAAGACCAAAACATATAGAGTTGTAGCATAATTACATTCGTGATATGTTTCAAAAGAACGAAATTTATTTGAACATTATAAAGACCACAAATTAACCAACAAATATTCTAACCAAGACTATATCTATTGAAAAGCATCAACGGTTCAAGGATATTATGAAAAGAGTAATGATTAGGAGAGTGAATTTGAGAAAGTGAATAACGTGTAGCTAATATGTACATGTTCGATCGTCGATCGGACACTACCGATGATCTCTGATTACCGTCCCGAATCAAACTATGTCTTGGGGGATGGTGAACCTGGCAGGGTCGTCGGTAATTGAGATCTCGCCGGATTGACGGTGAATGCGACGAGATCATAATTGCGGCGATTTCCGATGAGTTCACCGATCTTCTTAGGACATAGTTTGATTCGGGACGGTGATCAGAGGCTGCCGGTGGTGTCCGATCAGCGATCGGACGTGTATACAATAACTGCCACGTCATTCACTCTCCCATTCATTCTTCCAAATTCACTCTCTCTATCATTACTCAATATTACAAGTTAAGCGGAGATGTTAAATGATAATTCGTAATTGATTAGCATAATGTATTAATTGTGTTTATGTTTCTTAGGAGTCAAAGTTCAACGGTTTGAGTATTAAGTATTTTTATCAGTCAAAGTTTATTTCCTAGACTAATTAAAGTTTAACTGCACTTTATACTTTACATGTAATCCATGTAATTTTGAAACATCTCTCTATAAATTAATATACTGCATATCCATTTAAGTAATGAGGAAATATCAAATTTTAAATAAGCAGATTTGAATCTTCTCAAAATTTCCTTTCTCTTTTTTTGTATCTCCGACACGGGGCGTTCAGGAGTGCAACTCATATGGCGTTCAGGAGTGCAACTCATACGGCAGTTGGCACTCACGACTTGATAGCTGACACTCGAGTAGGCTCGGATTATCTAGGATCGGCTTGGATCAGCTAGCAGCTCGAGCTCTTGGTGCTCGGCAATAAATAGCTTGTCTTAGTCCGTCTTAGGTGACTCAACATGGTGACTTAACTGGCTTGAGATAGAGCTACATAGGATTCGCACAATACTAAAAGTGATCTTCTAAGCCCATTAATTCAAAGAAAAATACTAGGAAGTAGAAAAAAAAGGCTCAATCGAAAATAGTATTAATAAAAAAATCCTCTTAAAATGACCTGGTTTATATTGACCTTAGACCTCAAACTCGAAGAAAGGAAATAAATCTTCATATGTGGACCTTAATTCATATCGTTTACATAAAAAAATAAATCTTATCAAAAAAAAATCTTAATAGAGATCCTAATTAAATAAATAGGATGCTAATTAGGATAAATCTTAACCAGTATATATCTGAAATATCAAAAATATCATAAAGTAGACATTACCAAAAATAGTAAAATTTGTTCGAAGACTCAGTTGAGGGCTTAATCAGTGAAATTTGAGTTTGAAACTTGACAGTTATGGGTAGCCAGTTCAAAGACTCGCTAAGTGGCTATTAACAATGTCTAATTCTGAGTCCTGAGTTAAAAGTTATAATTTTTGAAAGATTAGATTGTTGAACTCACATCATTTTATTTTGAATAGTTGATCTCGTAATGAATGTGTGAATTTCATGAGATTGATATCATTGCCTTTCCCTTCAATTTCTCAGGAATCATAGGAAATGTTTTCGGAGAATTTTATGTGTTTTGAACAAACAAATTAAATCTTGTTTAAGTTTCTTCTTGAACAACAACTAAAAGTCAATTAGACGACCATGCATGTCACTGGAGTTGAGGACAACCCGTGGGGATGTAGGCGCCGGGCTGGGTGGGACACCTAGCGAGGGGGCAGTAGTCGTCGGCGACGCCTCCCCACCAGTTGACGGAGTTGATCTTATAATTGCCGAGGGCGAAGAAGGCGAGGACACCCATGAAACTAGTTCCGGCATCGAGGGCGGCGGACAGCACGTAGGCGTAGCGGCCCCACCACTGCTTGTGGTGCTTGAACACCCAGCAGTTGAAGACGAATCCGACGATGAACCAGCAGTTGTAGTTGATGGCCTTCAGCTGAGGAATGTAGCCGCTGGCCGCAAAAATGACGGGGAAGTTGATGAGCTGGATCCATTTCCTCTCCGGGAAGAGGCGGTGGAAGAGGTAGACGACGGCGGGGGCGAAGAGGCCGAGGAGGAAGAAGTAGTTGAGGCCGGAGTAGATGGAGCCAGGGCCGAACATCCGGCGAGGCCCGACCATGCCCCAGATAACCGAGGCGCTGAAGAACACTGCATCGCCGGGGCACGTCCACGGGGAGTCGTTCGGCAGCAGGTCGGTCTCGCAAATGTGGGGGACGTCGGAGAGCAGCCACCACGCCGTGGCGAAGTAGCTCGCGTTGGCGATCACCGAACCCGCCAACTGATATGATCAAACACAAACAAATTAATATTCTTAGTTATTCAAAATGTATGAATCAATTCAAGTTAATTAATTACCTGAGCGATGAACATGGATCTAGGAGGAATCTTCATGTAGTAACCGAGCTTGAAATCGTCGAGAAAGGTGATGGCTTGGCTCATACTGGTGTAGGCATAGGTTTTGAACACCACATTCGCCAATGGCTTCCCCGGCATTATGTAACCAATCACCATCTCTGTTATTACGTTGATCCCAGGCATCTGCAGCTCACGCACCAAATTACTAATTAATTAACTAATTAATATATAGACAAATCATAAATTATATATATATATATACCGTATTGGCTGTGGCGGCGATGATCCCGACGGGCAGGGTGAAGAAGAAGGCTATGGCCATGGCGAGGAAGAGGCCCCAGTAAGGCAGCTGCAGGGCGCGGTCGAAGCCCTCGACGGTGTAGATGGAGAGCGCGGTGAGGAGGAGGAGGAGGAGGAGGTGGAACCACCACTGCGGCACGACGGGGTAGTTGGCCTTCATCATCCGGCCGTGCACGTCCAGGAACTTGTCGCTCGCCGTCGACCTCGCCTGCCGCCACAGCTTCAGATGTACCGGCCGTCGAAGAGGAGGACGTGGGAGAGGGTGGCGGTGAGGGTGGCGAAGCCGATGCCGTAGGAGATGGCGAAGGAGGTGCTCATGTAGATGTTGCTGTACTTGTCGTACTCCTCCACGTTGAGGGTGAAGGACTTGGTGTCGAGGACTCGGCTGAGGTCGTAGGGCCGGCCGGAGAGGTCGAAGAGGCGGGAGGAGATGAAGGTGTAGCGGCGGGCGTCGTAGAGGTTGGACCAGTAGCAGAGGGGCATGAGGATGTAGATGAAGATGACGTAGCCGGCGAGGACGTTGAAGAGGACGAAGGTGGGGGCGGCTATGGGGCTGCCCATCGCGGAGGTGGTGGCCCAGTCGAAGCCGATGGCGCCGAGGCCGAGGCCGCGCATGCCGGAGCCGATCTGTTGGATGGGGATGGAATCTTTCCAAATGAGGCAGAGGATGGAGATGGAGCTGATGGCCGGGAAGAAGTAGCTGGGGACGATGTAGTAGGAGAAGCTGCAGGCCATGCAAATGAGGAAGAACTGGAGCCTCGTCGTGCCGCCCTTTGGCCGCCGTTCTTCCTCGTTCAGTGCTCTGCATTGAAGATTTTGCATGCATAAAATCGATTCAATCAATTTAATCAATCACTTTTAACCACTAAATTAAGTTCATATATATCTAATATATACCTGAATAAAGATACCATAACGAGAGTGCCAGGCCACCACATATAAGGAGAATCCACCAAGTATTTTCTGAACAATCCAGCCCATCCAAATCCTAATAACTGAATTGAAAAAAGAATGCAATTGATTAAAAATAATTTAATCGATCTGAAATAATTCGTTTTTTGTGATTATTACTTGAGTGGTTTGTGTGAGGAGTATAGCGGCCGTGACGTTTATGCCGCGGTGGTAGAAGGCCTTGACGATGGTGATGATGTTGACGGCGGAACTGCCGCCGCTGCCGGCGTTGGCGATGATGGTGACGAGGGCGTGCTCCTTCATGTTGAAGGGGCCGGGGTTGAGGGAGAAGGACCAGTTGACTAGAGGGATTCTGATGATCGTCGGAGGGAGGACGCGGGCCATCCAGCGCCCGATGGGCAACGCCAAGATCTGGACGCAGATGGCGGAGACGGAGATCTGGTAGGTGCGGTAGCTGAAGAACTGGTTGATGAAGGCGAGGAGGACGCAACTGACAACGCCGAGGATCCACATCCGAATCGTCAAGCATGGTTGCGATGGGTCGTCGGTCGTTGGCACCGTCATCCGCACCTGCTCGATCGGGCAGTCATTGTCTTCTTTCTCTGTTAGAGACGCGAGTTGCTAATTAGTAATTAAACATCACGAGGCAAAAGGTGAAGGTCTCGCCGACACCTTTCCAATCCGTCTAGGACTAAGAAAAGAGCAGATTTCAAGAACACAAACCATTGAATTTGGAAGGAGAAGGTTCAGGGGCAACCGAAGCCATTGACAATGATGATATTGCGATCGATCAATTGAACAACAAGAAAAGTTTATTCGACTCGATCAAATCAGCAAATCGAAGGTTAATTAAAATGTAAGAGGGATTAAGATTGAAGTTGAAGGAGTGAGTGAGGGAGATTTTGCAAGGAGTTGAATTTATAAGGCAGTGCGTCTGTTAAGATTCTCCTAATTAAGCTTAATTTCCTATATAAAGCCATCAAACTTTTATGACTAATTATGGGTCCAGTCCAACTTGTTATTTTATTATTGTATTGTGTATATTTTGCTCCAATTGGCTTTACTGCACTGCTGGTTTTTATTTTTATTTGTTTAGTTGACATTGTATATCAGCGTACATTAATCTTAATGATGATCAATTTAATCCAATGAAAATTTTTTATCCAATGATTGTCGAGTTGAATGATTTATGGAATGTAGGGTCATTGACTTATGATGTTACAAATAGAACTAATTTACATTACATGCTATATTATTATGGACAATCAGCGATTTTCCAACTTACACAATGTTGTCAGGATGGAGTACATCTGGAAAATTAGAATGTCTGCATTGCATGATAGAGTTTAATGCATTTTCATTACCTTGTAGTGAGAATACATCTTGGTTTGATAATCACCGTAAATTTTTACCTGTTGATCACCCTTTTACGTGAAATAAAATAAATTTCCTAAAGAATATTGTAGTCAGAAGACCTCCTCCAGTGATTGCTTCAGGTGAAGATATCATTGAATAAATTAATAGTTATGGATTTCCACCAGTTTCTTAACCTGGTTCCGATGACATAAATAAATACATTGTTTGGATGTGCAAGTGTGGATGGAAGAAAAGGAGTATATTTTGGGAGCTGTGTTATTGGAAGTATCTGCTCATTCCACATAATTTAGATGTTATGCATGTTTAAAAAAATGTCTTCGATAATATCTTCAACACTGTGATGAACGTGCCTGGAAAAACTAAAGACACTGCAAAATCACGTGAAAAATTAAAAGAGCTAGTTAACAAGCCAGAATTGTAAGAGGATGAAACATTTAATAGATTTTAAAGGTTTGTTATACTTTAGACAAAGATGGAAAGCAAACTTTATGTAGTTGGTTGAAACAAATAAATTTTTCAGATGGGTATGCCTCCAGTATGGTTAGATGCGTCGATATAAATAGATTGAAGATGTTTGGAATGAAAATTCATGACTATCATGTGTTCATGCAAAGACTTATTCCAGTAATTTTCCATGACTTACTTCCTCAAAATGTATGGGAAGCACTCACATAATTGAGTCTATTTTTTAGAGATTTGAAAGCAAGGTATATTATGATAGATGATATGGTCCGTCTAAAAAATAGACAGAGCATTAACACCTTTGGAGTACTGAACTCTCAGGATCTCATTCATTAAGTTCCTAAATACCTTTGGAGTACTGACAAAGCATTAATGACGAAAAGGGAGAACAACTCGGAATAATAATGGTAAACTTAATATACGCAACGACAGTTACTAACACCCCTCCCACTATGTAGGACAGCTGGCAGGTAGTTGCGACCCATAACACATGATGATAATGATAAACTTAATATGCGCGGTGACAGTTACCAACATCCCCTGTATATGACAGTTGGCAGGTGAGTATGACCCATAACGTATGGAAACAGGAAAGGTGGTTATAATAATGTCTGAGTGCTCGAAGGAGAGGGACAACGACTATATAAGGTGCTTAGGCACCTAGGTAAAAGGATCTGATTTCACTTAACTCTAAACAACATACTTTCGAGCTTCTCTCCTATCTTGAAAGGTTTCTGACTTGAGTGTCAGAGAGGGTTCCACCGAAACTCCTTTTGATGTGTCCTTTTAACTCTTGTGTTAATCTCGCAGGCTCAGGCACCCCCCTCGTCACCCAAGGCTGTACCACCAGGACATGTTGTCCATGTCGTTCGCTTCCAAAACACATTTGGCGTCGTCTGTGGAAAACTTTTCTAAGTACCAGAATGAACACTGTGATGGCAGAACCGAAAGAGCAGCAAATCACTTTGACAAGGGAGGAGCTAGATCGCCTATTCACCAACGTCGTTCAAGGGGCACTAGAGCAGCACCAAATCAAACAGGCTGCCTCTTAAAGAGAAATCCCGCTACAAGCAGATGTCCATCGGGCATTCATGTCATATGTCAGTAATAGGAGATCCATGTCAGCTCCAGGTGTGCTCGTGAATGTGACCTAGGGACACCGATGTGACTCTATTGGAAACTTGGAGAAAGTGCAGACAACCGCTTCCATCACTTTGCGCAGAGAAGAGGGGCAAGGAAAGAATGAGCCTGCAAAGGTTCTCCCGAAGTATACATCTTCGCCATTTGTCTGAGATATTGTGGAGGATCTCATGCCCAGGTAGTTTTGACGCCTAGGAATTGTTGAATATGATGAGAAAATAGATCCCGAGGATCATGTTTGCAACTTTGAGAATGCGTCTCTATTGCACCAATATACAAATGGTGTGAAGTGCCGGGTGTTCTCGAATACTTTGTCGGGAGCAACGCAGCGATAATTCCAGAGGTTGCCAAACAATTCAATAAACTACTTTTTGCAGTTTAAAATCATTTTCTTGCACCACTTCGCCAACAATCAGCCATATCAGAAGACGACACACAACCTCTTCACTCTGAAGTAGAAGAGCAAGAAACCATTAAAGGACTACATACAGTGGATTAATCGAGTGGCTCAAGATGTGCCAAGTGCCACTTTGAAAATTCTCGTCGGCGTTTTCACGCAAGGGCTTGCCGAAGGGGACTTCTTCCGGTCCCTCATGAAAAAACTACCGACTAGCTTTGATGATCTATTGGGGCAGTTGGTCAAGCACGTCAATGTGAAGGAAGTACAACATACCCGTCGAATGGATTCAGGGGGCGCACCTGTTCAAATCACGATCCAATCAGGTAGAAAGGAGCAACCTGCTCCTGCCCGGGTGAAGGATTCCCGCACAGGAAAAAGTCACTGGGACAACAGGAATAAGTAGGTGGAAACAATAGACACTGGAATACCACCATGGCTCGAAAAGTACTGCGACTTTCACAACAATACTACGCACTCCACAGAAGAGTGCTACACTTTAAAGAAGAGGGAAAGGAAGGATGCCGACTGTAGGCCACGCAAGAAGTGGAGCAACTCAGGATATTGGCCAAGGTCCCCTTGCAGATGCCAATCTCCTAGGTGAGGTCAATTGGAGGAGAAGGAACCAGAAGACGGACTCGGTCGCCTTCCAAACGGAGATCCAAGGATGCCTCACCCCGTCAATCTGCTTCTCCAAAATGAGACCCTGGGAAGGGTAAGGCTCCTGCCCAGGGACCTCGATCAGGCCATATCTGGATGATCTAGGGAGGCCTGACTGATGGAGACTCCAATCGGGCCAGGAAGTCACACATGCATAGGTTGGAAAACTACACAATCAGGACTAGTCGAGAGAGGCGCAAGGGGCCTATCATCTCCTTCGACCCCTATGATCTAGAGGATGTTGAGGCACCTCAAAAAGATGCACTAGTAATTCTCACGCGTATAGCTAACTACGAGGTTTAACGTATCATTGTTGACATAGGAAACTCAGTCAATATCATGTACAAAGCTGCGCTGGACTAGATGCAGGAAGATGAGGATGATCTGCGTCTTGTCTCAACACCACTATTCAACTTCACTGAACATCAGATGCAACCGTTGGGACAAATATCTCTCTCTCTCTCTCTCTGTGTCTCTGGGGGATGATACGTTGCAGATGACAAGAAGGACTCTCTTCCTGGTGGTGGATGCCCCATATTCATACAATGACATTTTGAGGAGACCGACCCTCTACCTATTCCAAGCTGTTGTCTCGATCTATCACCAGAAGATCATGTTCCTGATCGGGGATCAAGTTGCTGAGGTTAAGAGGAGTTAGTTAGTCTCTCGGTGATGCTATAGCGGGGAAGTCAGAACAGAATCCCGCAAGAGCTAGAAGATTGATGAGACCCTGTAGATTGACTTAGCTGATCCTCAAGCGAGAGAAGAGGCCAAGGAGGAATGTCGGGCAATTGAGCATGATGAAGTCTAGATCCATCCTTATCAGTCGGGAGGAGTTACAAAAATCGCTGCGGACTTGAGTCCTAAACTTAGAGACAGGCTGATCAACTGCATGGTCAGTTATTATGATGTTTTCGCATGGGCCACGGATGAAATTAAAGGAGTTCCTCCCGCTCTTGCTATGCGCCAACTGCACATCACTCCAGGGGTCGGACCAGTAAAATAAAGGCGAAGGTATTTTGCTCCAGAATATGACCAAATAATCAGGGAGGAGGTAGCAAAGTTGTAGCAAATTGGACACATTTGGGAAGTACAATTCCCGACCTGGCTGGCAAACGTTGTACTGGTCCCTAAACTCAGGGGAAAATGGTGGATTTGTATTAATTTCAGAGATTTAAATAAAGCTTGTCCTAAAGATTACTACCCCTTATCTCGTATTGATCAGTTGGTTGATTAAATCTCCGGTTGTGAATTTATTTCGATGTTGAATGCATACCAAGGATATCATTAGGTTCCTTTGGCTCGTGAAGATCAGGAGAAAGTAAGTTTTGTAACTATCGATGACACCTACTATTACAATGTCATGCCATTCAGATTAAGGAACGCTAGAGCAACCTATCAAGGTACGATGGACAAGGTATGTCGACATCAAATTGGTCGAAATATCAATGTTTACATTGATGATATCCTGATCAAGACTGAGAAAGGGAAGGGCATGATTGTCGACCAGGAGGAGACATTCGCTACCCTCAGAGCTAACAGATTAAAGCTAAATCCAGCTAAGTGTCTGTTCGGGGTGAAATGTGGGTGTTTCCTAGGGTACAATGGTGATAGAAAGAGGAATTTAGGCGAATGCAGAGAAGGTGCAAGATATTTTGAACATGCCGTCACCAAGCAACTTCAAAGAAGTTCACTGACTTAATGGGAGGATCATAGCTCTATCCAGGTTCATATCCCGATTGATAGATCGGACTTTACATTTCTTCAAAATCTTTAGGAAAGCATTCAAATTTGAATGGGACAACCAGTGCGAGAAAGCCTTCATGGAGTTGAAGACATACTTATCTGGTCTTCCCATATTGTACAAGCCACTGGAAGAGGAGACTCTTTTTGTCTACCTATCCACAACCGAGTAGGTTGTGGGTTCATCACTTATTCGGGAAGAAGGTAACATTCAGTATCCCATCTATTTTTTTAGTCATCTTCTTTAAATGTAGAGACTCGATACACCATCCTGCAGAAGCCAACGTAAGTACTGGTCATAACCGCGCAGAGGTTGAGGCCTTATTTCCTGGCGTATCCCATTATGGTATTCACCAATATTCCACTCGGGCATGCCCTTACAAATCCTGAGGCGTTTGGACGATTGATCAAGTGGACCACAAAGTTGAGTGAATATGAGATCGAGTATTAGCCTCGAACGGTGATCAAAGGTCATGCTTTAGCCAACTTCATGCTCGAGACAGTTCCGGTTCCTGACTCCGAGGAAGTGTGGAAGATTTATGTCGATGGCTCATCTAATCAGAGGTCAAGCGGAGTCAGCGTTTTAACGATATCTCCTCGCGAGAATGTATTATAATTATCCATCCGACTCAACTTTCGAGCTACCAACAATGAAGCCGAATATAAAGCAATACTAGCTTGATTGTAAGCCGCTAGGCAAGTCGGACCATCTCAGGTTATATTGTATTCAGACTCTCAGCTAGTGGCACAACAACTAGAAGGAGATTTTGAAGTCCAGAATGAACGGCTGAGAGGTATTTAATAACATATAATCAATTGAGAGCTACTTTTGTGGATGTAATTCTGTAGAAAATCTCCCTAGCGGATAATGTCAAAGCAAATGAATTGGCCAAGCTAGCCAGTTCTTTAGCATCGTGGACACTGGATGAGCCTATCATCCAAGAGGAAGTTGTGGCTCAGATTGCTGGAGAACTTGCTGACATTGTATTACCTGATTGAAGAGAACCTTATATAACGTTCCTCCGCAAGGGAACACAACTAGGGGACCGTAATCAAGCCTGACTCTTTAAGCGTAGGGTTGCTTGGTTCATGTTAGTCGGGGAACAGCTCTACAAAAAAGCATTTGCCAAGTCATTACTCAAGTGCATTAGCCTAGGTGATGTTGAGTATATTATGCGAGAAGGTCATGAAGGCATATGCGAGAGTCATATTTGTGGTTGGTTAATAGATATGAAGATTATTCTAGCCGGATACTTCTGGCCTACACTACAAGCAGATGTGAACAAGTTTATCGCCGAGTGCGAGCCTTGCCACACGTATCAGAATATCCCCTATCGCTCAACTGAACTACTTCGAACTTCTACAATCTCTTGTCCCTTTTGTTGATGCAGTCTGGTCCGATTGTTGTTTTGATGTTGACAACGATTTAAGTTTGGTTGGATGAATTTGGATTAAGTCTAGGTGGATCTGGGAGATCGCACGCTGGCATGGGAAAAGACCTAGTGAGACTAGGCACACCTAGTGGGACTAGGTGGAAAAGACCTAGTGGGACTAGGCACACCTACTGGGACTAGGTGAAGTGGAAAAGACCTAGTGGGACTAGGCACACCTAGTGAGACTAGGTGAAGTGGAAAAGACCTAGTGGGACTAGGCACACCTAGTGGGACTAGGTGGAAAAGACCTAGTGGGACTAGACACACCTAGTGGGACTAGGTGAAGTGGAAAAGACCTAGTGGGACTAGGCACACCTAGTGGGACTAGGTGAAGTGAAAAGACCTAGTGGGACTAGGCACACCTAGTGGGACTAGGTTGGATGAAATCCTGGTGAGTGAAGCCAGGTCCTAGCTTAGGAAGCTAGGTTGGATGAAACCCTGGCTTGGGAAGTCAGGTCCTAGCTTGGGAAGCTAGGTTGGATGAAATTCTGGTGAGTGAAGCCAGGTCCTAGCTTGGGAAGCTAGGTTGAAGTCACGGTGAGTGAAACTGGGCATGGAGTCTTGGTCCGGGGGACTGAGCACGAGTCAGAGAAGGCTGGGAGTCTGTTCTCTTGACTTAGAGTGGATTTGGCCTTGCCTGGATCGGTCTGGTGACCGATCAGGGAAGTTGGCATAGAGTTCCTTCGTGGATCGGTCTGGTGACCAATCCAGTGATGTCTGATCGGTCTGGTGACAGATCAGGGAGCATACAGAGACTTTGGAAACCTTTCTGTTCAGCTCCTGATCGGTCTAGTGATCGATCAGGGAGACTATTCAGATCGTTCTAGTGAACGATCAATTGTCGCAAGCTTCTCATTATCACGGATTAGGCTGGAGCCTGATCAGTCAGGGAGTGCCCTGATCGGTCCCCAGACCGATCAGG
The DNA here is from genome assembly GCA_024364735.1 of Boesenbergia rotunda. NCBI lineage: Eukaryota > Viridiplantae > Streptophyta > Magnoliopsida > Zingiberales > Zingiberaceae > Boesenbergia > Boesenbergia rotunda. The sequence goes on from JAGFNQ010003120.1 coordinate 99,755, forward strand.
CCACAACCTGATCGGTCTGGTGACCGATCAATGAGGGTTGGTTGCGAAAGCTGGGAATCCCAGCAATGCTGTGGATCGGTCCGGTGACCGATCCACGTTCTGTGTGTTGGTACAAACAGCACCCAAGTCAAACCTGTGTTTTGATATTGGCAAAGGATTCAAAGTTAAGTGTTATTTGTTGTCTAATATGCTCATTAAGTGTGCAGGAAACAAAGTCCTAGCGAAGGGCTGCTAGGCACCTGGCGAAGGAATGCCAGGACACAAAGCCCTAGCAAAGGACTGCTAGGCACCTGGCGAAGGAATGCCAGGAAACAAAGTCCTAGCGAAGGGCTGCTAGGCACCTGGCGAAGGAATGCCAGGACACAAAGCCCTAGCGAAGGACTGCTAGGCACTTGGCGAAGGAATGCCAGGAAACAAAGTCCTAGCGAAGGCTGCTAGGCACCTGGCGAAGGAATGCCAGGATACAAAGCCCTAGCGAAGGACTGCTAGGTACCTGGCGAAGGAATGCCAAGGTAAAAAGTCCTAGCGAAGGACTGCTAGGCACTGGCGAAGGAATGCCAGGGTACTGAAGCCCTAGCGAAGGACTGCTAGGCGCTAGGCGAAGGATAGTTTGGGACTGAAGACCTGGCGAAGGACTGCTAGGCGCCAGGCGAAGGACAGCTTGGTATCCAAGACCTGGCGAAGGACCGCTAGGCAAAAGCCCAACCGGAGGAGCCGGTTGGCATCAGGTACATTCTCCTGAGAGGAGTAGGTGAGGACGCGTTCCCCGTCGAGGGAACAGTAGGCGTCGGTTCGACCTAGGGCTCCATTTTGGAGACCAAAGTCAGAACCAAGATAGCTAAGGTTGTATAAAACTTAAATATTATTACTTTATGTTGTTTTGGACTAACTCTGGATGCAGGACCGAAGGAACGAGTGTCTGCAGCTCAGAGAGCCTCAGAGGAGTGAGGCAACAGCTGAGTAGGGCGCCCGGAGTGTCCCGGGCGCCCCCAAGGTGAACACATAACAGTCGAAGTAAAAGAACTGTTTCTGTAGCTATTGGTCAGGGCGCCCCATGCTCCCGGGCGCCCCCAGCGCTCCGGGCGCCCCTAGGTCAAGCAATCGAAGCAGATCCAGCGAAGCCAAGAGGATAACATTCTGACCCGGTCAATCCGGGCGCCCCTAGCGTTCAGGGTGCCCGGTCAAATCTTGATCCCAAGTTTTAAGGGATCAGAGCTGACTGAGAAGGAAGTGGATCGACCGACACGTAGGGGGGGGGGGCGCCCCCGACGTCCCGGGCGCCCCCAGGTGCTATAAAAGGACCCTCGAACCAAGGCTTCAGAACAACAATTCTTTCAACGCTTCTACGCTCTTCTGCTCTCGCGCTCTGCTCCGGAAACCTCCCGACTCGAGACTCAAGCGCCGTCGACATCCCGCTGCTCCAAAAAAAGACAACCTACATCGGACGTCGGTAAAAGAAGAGTTTTCGTTTTAAAAGTTTACTTTGCTATATTTGTAATTCAATACTGTAAATTGATTTGCGAAAATATAGAATTGCCCGCAGAAAACGGTCAACGACCGTGGGCCTTGGAGTAGGAGTCGTCCTAGGCTCCGAACCAAGTAAAACTATCTGTGTTTGAGTTTGATTATTTTATTCCGCTGCGCAATTTCTCTAATCCTAAAATCCGAACGTTTTCCGATATTCACCCCCCTCTATCTGTTCTCTCGATCCAACAAGTGCCCGTCCACTACTATTCTCCGGAGACAACTTCAAGTTTTGGAGATGTCAAATGGAGTACCTTCTGAAGGCCCACATGGACTTATGGCGGATCATCCAAACGGGATTCTCTTTTCCCGTAAAAGATGAGTCATCAATCGAGCGGGATAAACTGGATGAACACACCCTCAATCAAATCGAGACCGATGCAAGGGCAATTGCAATCCTACAATGTGGCCTAACCAAGGAGTAACTCGAACTAGTAGGTCCATTCAGATGTGCCAGAGAAATATGGGAAAAACTGATTGACCTTCATCAAGAGATCTCAGATGAAGAAGAAGATCAGGTAAGTTATCTTGCCCTTTCGGTCCAAGCACAAACAGCCGAGTCAGAGTCTGAACCCGAATCCAAAGTCGAACCAGAATCAGACGATGAATTGACTGAGACAGTAACCGATTTTGAATTCTTTTCAAAATTAGAATTAAATAATCAAACAGATACTGTAATGGTCGAGGAAGGTGTAAATTCTTTTGCAGGGAAAAATCCTAAAGAACCACCAAAGAAGGAGCTTCAACTAGTACCCGAGTCCGACTCAGACACAGAATCAGAAGATGAGCTTAGATCCGAGGCGACAAGAATCAAGGGGGAGATTCCCAATAAGGAACCAAAAGGTAAAAGTGTAAAATCAGATTTTAAAAATCATGTAATTTGTTACATATGCAGGGAGAGAGGGCACTACCAAAGTGAGTGTCCTACTCGTATGATTCGAACGACACCACCGACGATGACAAAGGAACCAGTTCCAAAAGCACGAAGGGACAAAAGTCGCATCCAATGCTTCAAGTGCCAGGAGTTCGGGCATTACCAAAGTGAATGCACAGATAAAAGAGCAACCAAGAATGCCGGACAAACAATCAACAAAGGTAAATTTACAGTATTTGAAAATCCTTTATTTACCTTGAATAATGTGATTGATTCATGTAACTTAATTAAAGCAAACTTCAGAAAATTGAAACAAGAAAATGAAACCCTAAAACATAAGGTCAATAAGTTAGAAAATTTAATTCATAATCTTGCTGATTTCGAAAATCTGGAGTATTACTCCAATTGTGACCTTACTTAGACAATTGTTTGTTTTGTTTATGTGTTTCTTTTTATTTTTGTTTTTTTTTGCTTAGAACTAGGACTGGTTAGTTTAAGGACTAAACCAACTTAACTGAAATTTGAACAACATAGTATTGGGTGGCGGTGAGATGATAGTACGTTAGGGAAGCCTTTTCTAATAAGGTCAAGTATACACTACTTGGCCTCTTTAGACTGGTGAAACTAGCCGAAGCTACCGATCCAAGACCCAAACTAGTTAGACCAGAATTTACCAAAAAGTAATTTTGAAGGTGAAATTTCACTAAAAGGCTTTGTCTAGGAAAGGGTTGATGATCCAATAAGGCTACGGCCAAAGAAGACCTTGTGCCTCGCCAAGACCTGGAAGCCAATTTTTGAAATTCAAATTCAATTTACTCATTATTAAATTTGAATCTAACATAAATTTTCAGTTAATTTTAGATTCAAATATCTCTTTTCAAAATAAATTTAAATTGGGTTTAAAAATTAATTTAACTTTTCAAAATTAATTATGACCTTTTCAAAATAAATCTTTCTATTAAAATATGCATCTCACAAAACAGTTAAGGATATCCTATTTTGTCACTTAGAAATGAGTGAGATGCTTAGAACCTAAAAGTTGAGTCCAACCCAACCAACTAATTCAGATTAATCAAACTAAAATTAATTCAATTAAATCAAAATCAAATCTTAATTAAATCAAAATCAAATCTAATTAATTCAATTAAAATCAAATCTTAATTAAATCAATTAAATTCAATTAAATCTTAATAAATTAAATTTAATTCAATCAAATTCAAATTTAATTCATCTGACTTTTAACATTCAAATTTAATTTAACTAACCTTTAAAATTCTAAGTTAAAATTCTTTTCAAAATCCTCAAAAATCATTTTTTTAAAACTAAGGTTTAATGTTTCAAAATTAACCATTTTTTGTTAAAATTAAATATTTGTCTCACACAACCCATAAGGTTAACATGTTTGACCACGTAGAACTGGGTAAGACATCTAGGACCTAAAAGCATGATTCACTATCCTTTTGAATTAAAAAAAAAGGGGTGTGCAAAAGTTATTCAAACTTACCTCTAAATTGTAATTTATTGTACTGTACCCTATTTTTTCATTCCGAACATTTTTTTTCATGTCAAATATCACAATAAATAGAGTCTAGGGCTTGTTCTGATTTAGTCATTAACTTGGTCAAAATAGTCAACCCTAGTCCACATAGTCAAACCTGGTCAACACTGATATCCCTTAAGGAACTTAGATAAAAGTCAGACTGTATCGAATACAGGGGGAGTTCTTCTTAATCTTTTTCGAAAAATTCAGATTTTTTCAAAAACCTTATGCTCAAAAACTTATTATCATCTCAAAATAAGTTTTCAAAAGGTGACTCAAAATTATACTTTTGATTTTAGTAAACCCTAAAGACACAGAGGAAGGTCCACTTCATGATCTACAAGGACTCCTAGGATGTGTCAAATTTAGGGGGAGTTTGAGTCAAAAGAAGAATTTCTGAAATGTTTTTTAATAATTATTTGTTTTGAAGTTATTAGATAATTCTTATAATTTAAATCAAACCCTAAAACTCAGAGGAAGATCGCTTGTAGTCAACAAGCTTCCTAGGACTGGGTCAAGCTTAGGGGGAGATTAAATTAAAAGAATTATTGAATATTTTTTCAAAATTATATGTTTTCATGCACTGCAAGTTTAAAATCCTTTTGAAAACTTAAATAATTTTTGTTCTAAAATACTATTATTTTATTTTTCAAAATTCTTGTGACTTATAAAAGCTACTTTTATAATATTTACTTGGGTTGGAAAAAATTCCAAGACACTTAGGAAAATATCCTTGTAGTTAACAAGGTTTCCTAGGATTGTGTCAGACTGGAAAAGAAACCTAGTCAAGTAAAATACTATGTTTTCAAAATGCATAATACTTCTATTTTTCAAAGTCTAATAGTTTTCAGTATTTATATTTTTCAAAGTCTAATAGTTTTCATTATTTATATTTTTCAAAGTCTAATAGTTTTCAAAAACAGTACTTAGACTTTCCAAAAAGGCTCAATCTTTTTTTTAAAAGTACTTGCATATTCTTCAAAAATGCTTAATTTAAAAAAAAAGAGTACTAATACTTTTCTAAGGCAATAGTATTCTAAATACGTGAATTTTCTAAAAACTTGCCTACAAATACAAAATACTTTTTTCACAATACTTTTCAAAGTGGAGTTTTCATTGGTACAATTTAAGCTACTTGCTATACTTTCAGAATTATAACAAGTATTTTTATTTTCAAAGCTCATAAACTCTGATACACACATTTCTTTCTTAAATCTTCTTTCAAAACCTCCTTATTGATATATGGCCAAGGGGGAGAGAAATAGAAAAGAGAGAGAAATTTTTTATCTCGTTTTCACAAAAAGCTAAGTATTTCTAAGTGCTTTAAAATTGGTCTAAGAATTTTTTTTAGTACTTTAAAAAAATTTCTAAGTATTTCAAACTATTTTTAAGTGCCAAGTGCTGTTAAAATCTCAAACTACTTCAAGTGCTTTCAAGTATGTCTAAATGGTTCAAATGTTTTTAAGTACATGTTTCTTTTCTAAGTAAAATCTTTCTTAGTAAATTTGTCTGAGCAAAAACTTTTTAAAAATTTTGACAAATGGTTCTAAATAAAGATTTTTTTAAAAAAACACTTGTCTAGAATTTTTTTAAAAGATTTTGTTTTTCAAAATACACAAAGTATTTCCAGACAAAGTCTTTCAAAACAAATTTTCTCCCAATTCTCAAAGTTGAACCATTTGTTAGGGAAATTTGGCTTCAAAATTTTACCTAAGTAAAATTCTTTTTGCAAAGCCAAGTAAAAGTTTTGTAACAAAATTTAAGTTTGCAAAAACTTTTTACTTTACCTTGTTCACCCATGTTTGTTTTTGATATATGTCAAAGGGGGAGGAAAGGTCAAAGTTAAGTGTTAAGTTAAGTACTTTATAACACAATGATTCGGGGGGAGTATGAGAAATTTTTTTTTTCTGTTCAAATTACATTGGTTTTAGACTGTTCAAAACTGCTATGTTTTATTGGTCTTAACCCTCTTGCTTAAACTGTTGTAATTTTTGTTGGGAACGAGATGGCTATAGAGGGGGGGTGAATATAGACAACCACTTTCACCTTCGAAACTTATCACGATTTCTGCAACTCAAATATTAGTAGCACAGCGGAAAGAGTAGAAAACAGAGTGTGCAGAAAAACAAAATGAAAGCAAAACAAACACGACTAGCAAGATCGCTAACAAGGAGGATTTACAAGGTTCGGGGATAACTTGCCCCTACTCCTTGGCGTGCCCTTGAGGTGGGCGATCCCTTGATCGTCGGCAGATCAAGCCCCGGTTAACACCGGATATGAAGCAACCTCCTTCTCGGTGGAGAAACCTCCCCACAGTGTGTTTCAAACAATGATATAGAATGAGCACAATGAAACAACAACAAGAAGGATCTTACTCAAACACTTAGCAAGGACAAAACACAACAAGCTTCCCTGAGCTCCACCCAGTGGCGATCTCACGCAGACCCCTGCTCCGTGTCTTCCCACTGTCGGACTCCAAGTGATGATTGCTCCTCAATAGCTTGCTTAGAATGGTTGAAGAACTCAAGAACAGCAAGCTTGTCACACAGGAACTCAAGAGCACGAAAAGCAGAAGAACTGATTTTCTTATTGATTGATTTCCAACTTTCCTTCTCGCGCTCCTTTTTGTTTCTCCGCCAAGCGACAAGTGACAACATCTCTGTAGCTCCCAGCTACTCATCTGCCAACGCCAGCCTCTACTGAGCTATCTCTGGACTCACTGAGCTCCCCTCAGTTAAGCTCCAGTCTCAGCTCCAGTCTGCAGCTCGCTGTTGCAACCTGAGATGAGAAAGAGACAAACCTGCTCCAAGGAAAGCACTCTTTGACTTCTCCTTGAGTGTTTGAATCCTCCCCTGTCACCTGAAACTCAATCAGAGCATTAGAGCAGCAAATCAAGCAGCATATCAAATATCAGGAACATACATCAGCAAATCAGATACGATCAGACGCTCTGACCACGTCTGACAGTGAAATTTGAATTAAAGTGATCGGTCACCGGACCGATCCAGGGTGTGTGGATCGGTCACCAGATCGATCCACGACTTCGCTGGGATTCCCAGCTCTCGCAGCTATACACGCCTGATCGGTCACCAGACCGATCAGGGTGAAGCCTGATCGGTCACCAGACCGATCAGAATGGATCCTGATCGGTCACCTAGACCGATCAGGGTAGATGAACAGTTACTTTTTAATCAAATCCAAGATCCCTGATCGGTCACCGGACCGATCCAAGACTTTGATTAGCAAGGGAACTCACTCACCGTTTGCTCCCTGATCGGTCACCAGACCGATCAGGAGCAAGAAAGCAAGGAAGCAGCCTGCTCCCTGATCAGTCACCGGTTCGATCAGGAGCCACACAGTAGATTCCCAATCTCACTGTACACTCCCTGATCGGTCACCAGTCTGATCAGACATAGCTGGATCGGTCACCAGACCGATCCACTAGGAAGCAGCGTGCCAATGTCCCTGATCGGTCACCAGACCGATCCAGTGACTCAACCCTAGCCCTCCAAGCTAGGAATTCATCCACCTTAGCCCTCCAAGCTAAGGATTTTTCCATCTAACTCTCCAAGTTGGGAATTTGCACCTAACCCTCCAAGTTAGGACTTTTCACCTAGCCCTCCAAGCTAGGACTTTTCACCTAGCCCTCCAAGCTAGGACTTTTCACCCAACTCTTCCGAGTTAGAACATCATCCAACCTAGCCCTCCAAGCTAGGCACCTGACCCTCCAAGCCAGGAATTTTTCACCTAATTCTCCAGGATGGGAATTTACACCTAACCCTCCAAGTTAGGACTTTTCACCTAGCCCTCCAAGCTAGGACTTTTCACCCAACCCTTCCGAATTAGGACTTTTCCAACACCTAGCCCTCCAAGCTAGGATTTTCCACACCTAACCCTCCAGGTTAGGATTTTCCAACACCTAGCCCTCCAAGCTAGGATTTTCCACACCTAACCTCCCAGGTTAGGATTTTCCATATCATGCCTAATCCTCGATCAGGACTTAATCATAATCATCACACTTAACCTCCCAGGTTAGGATTTTCCATATCATGCCTAATCCTCGATCAGGACTTAATCATAATTATCATAAACATCCTCCTAAACTAAAATCGTTGTCAACACCAAAATAACAATCAGGGCCAGACTGCATCAGCAATCTCCCCCTTTTTGTTGTTTGACAACCCGATTTTAAGTTTAGGGATTCTCAATCAATATTCCAACTTTAGAATCATAGGGGAATCCAGATCCTCCCCCTACAACATGATCATGCTAAACTTAACCAATCCACACTCTCCCCCTTTGTCGAACACCGAAAAGGGACAAGAGGGACTGTTAAGATTAGGATAAACTCTCCCTCAATCCTAGAGGTATCCCAACTCATCAAAAATGTGATAGTTTGTGGAATGATCATATGAACACATGTGAAAAATTATAGCAAGACATAGCAATCACATGCATCATATGAGTATGAAATATAGACTCCCAAAACATGCCATAATATCCATAAGTATCAAATAGACATTGCAATGTAAGCATGAATATGACAATCGAACAATCATGCAGATAACAGGTACATAATCAACATGGCATCAACAATAGTAGATAAGCATGACAGGTATAAATATATAGGTCAAGGCATGAAAACATCTGAACAAGTAGCAAAACATGTGTGACTCAAGGTCACACCAGCAAAGTCAGAGGGTATACAACCCAAAAGTATCATAGTCAAATACACAGATCATGATAAAACAGCAGATATCCGAGCTCAAGTGTCAGTAGTGTTAGGATCGATGCCGGTCCGCTAGAGGGGGTGAATAGCGTTTCTTTGATTCTTTCAACCTACGTTGTTAGTTTGCACAGCGGAAATACAAGATAATAAAGCTAACAACAAAGAACAAACTCTAACAAACCGTATTTAGTTGGTATCCACCCCGGCCGGGTGACTAATCCAACAATCCTTCGGCGGATCACTCCCCAGATAACCTCCGGCTAGAAACGTGTCGCTCCTTGTGGGTGGAGAAACCTCTCCACAACCCTTTGCAAGCTACTGAGCACACAAGACTACTAACTTGCCCTATCCAAGCAAGTTTCGTCAAGAAACCCCAGCCCGATCGAGTCCCCCTTTAAATAGACTCGGGCTGGAAATCACGCCACCAGTCGACTGCCCCCAGGGCAGTCGACTGGTGCCACTTAAAATCCGACCGTTACACCCAACGTTCGACTTTTCGTGGCTTCCAGGCAACTAGCAGTTGACTGCTCCAAGGGTCAGTCGACTGCTCCCAGTCGACTGCCCCAACTGGCAGTCGACTGCCAATCGACCAGAACCCTTCTGTGGGTTCTGGCAGTCGACTGCCCAACCTGGCAGTCGACTGCCCTGTCTACCAACCTAGGGTTTTGCCTCCCCGAGTACATTCCACTCAGCACTCGACCCCTAGGACTTCCCGAGTACATTCACACAGCACTCGTCCTCACGACTCGACTGACTTCTCTGCCGCAGCCTCGACTGTTGCCTTCGCGCCCTCTTCATCTTTGGCCCTCGTCCCTCGGATGCGCATGCAAGCCTCCAGCTTGCATCCATGCCACCCTTCACGTACGCCTCAAAGTCCGCGCCCATCAGCTCATCGTCCCTGCACTCCAAGGTCCCTCAGATGCGCACATAAGCCTCCAGCTTGCCTCCATGCCATCCTTCACCGTACTGAGGTCGTCCAGTCAAGTCCATATGCGTACCTGTACAACCTGCACACTCAACATACGCATATCAAATACACAAGGATAAACCTAACTTAAACCCTTTGCCCAAACATCAAAACCCATGGTCACACCGGACTATCTTAGGGCCGATTGCTCCAACAATCTCCCCCTTTTTGATGTTTGGCAATTCGTTTAAATTAGGGAAAGCAAGATAGTAGTCAATAGCAAAAACCATGCTAAATAAATGCATATGCAATGCAAAATGGATCCTATCCCAAGGCATCCTATACCTAACCCTCCGAGTTAGGAATTTTACACCTAGCCCTCCAAGCTAGGAATTTCCCACCTAACCCTCCAAGTTAGGATTTTCCAACCAAACCGGGCTTTTTAAAACTTCTCCCAAGCTCCCCCTGCATTGGACTTACAAAGGCTTTTTAAGAACCTGTCCAAGGTTCCCCTTACGCCAAAAAGGGAGCAACCATGCTCCCCCTCAAACTTAGCTCCCCCTAAACCTAGGGTTTCTTTCTAGCAAAGGTATTGGTTTCCTACTTAAACACAATATTTCTCCCCCTTTGCCATACATCAAAAAGAACCCAATAATTACCTAATTATTGGTTCTTAACATCCCCAATGATCCTAAACATAGTGTACTAAACGCCCATACACTTGTTCCTTGTCATTTGGATCCCAAGTCAGCTGCTGATACCCAAATCAGCCCTGACCAGTCGACTGCCCCCAGGGCAGTCGACTGATACTCTGATTTCAGTCTTTTCTGGCTAAATTCAGAATTGCGCCAGAAATTCTACAAATCTCCAAAAATTCCCAAATTTTGTGGAGAACATTGTGGTACCCATACCTACTTGGGAAAAATACATCCAACCATGTGTCTATCACCGTTCCCAAGTTGGGCACAAAACTCAAAAATTTTCAAATGAAAAATTAAGGCACCTAGGAGGCAACCTCCCCCTTTACTTATGCCTTCTCCCAATTTTCATTTTTCCCAGGTTAAGTTCTACCCAGCTTAACCTCCTAGACACCACGTTGAGTCATACACAACCCAACACCCGAGTTCTCCCCCCTTTGACACTCTTATAGCATTGCCCGAGACAATCTTTCCCTAAGTGCCAAAAAGAACTCAACAAAAGTCTAAAAACTCTAAAGTTTGCAAGCACACTTGCTAGGATATACCCTATCTTAGAAAAATATGATATCATGAAAATATCAAGTGTGCTTGACTTTTGATACACATTTAAGTTTCTTAAGGATTTTGCATTAAGTATCAACTTTCAAATTTGTTTCTAATTCCATGTGTTTGTCAAATCTACCCATCATAATTCGACACATGGAATTGTCCTCAATGTTCCCTGTTTAACCTCTAAATCTTAGATACCTAGGGAACCTTATCAATCATTCTTCATTTCCATAAAATCCAATAAATTCTTATCAAATCATGGGATAACACTTTATTCAAGAACTATGAAGTCATAACCAAGAATTTTAATCCTAAACCACATCCCATAACCAAATTTGCAATTTCTTATTGACCAAACTGCCCCTTTTGCAATTTCTCACAGACCAGTCGACTGCCCATATGGCAGTCGGCTCTCAAATCGAACAGAGATCCCGGTCGACCTCCCAGTCGACCCCCAGTCGCCTGCCATCAGTCGACTGGTATCTGAGCCAGTCGACTGGTGGCTGAATTTCAGCCCTCTTTGGTGAATTTCAGAAATGTCGTAGAAATTCCAGAAAATTCGAAAAATCTTGAAATTTTGCGAGGATATTTGTGAATTCTATATTCACTTGGGAAAAATATATTTCCAAATAAATGTACTCCGGATCCCAAGATTGGCACAAAACTCTATTTCTTCCAAAGTGTATCAAATAACCTCATCCTAGAAATTCTAATTCTCACTTTTCTTCAATGCATTCTCTTCTCCTTGATCATAACTCATTTTTATTATTGAGTTACATGGTATTCCACTATTAAACCTCAATTTTGTCAATTATAGCTCTATTTTCACCTTTTCTCCCTAAAATTCACCTTTTGATGTGCCAAAATCTAGGATTAAGACTTACCCAAGTCTTCCAATCCTTTTTGACACATTTCACCTAATTTCCTAAGGGATAACCTTTTGAGATCCATCTACCATGGACCCCAAAGGCTCCTAGAGCTCCCCCTTGAGCTCTGAGCCCTAGCCACCTCCCTAGGTGACTCAATAAATGCTAAACCACACCGGTGAACCTCCGATGACTCTTGGCCTACGAACTCAACCCTCTTAACCTTGGACCCCTTGTCTTTAGTTAAGACATTTTCCTTTCCTTTTGATGGCATTCCCTTGCCATTCTTGGACTTTCCCTCCTTACTAGGATTGTATGTTTTCCCAACATGCTTCTTTCCATTACCCTTGGAGGTCTTAGATTGGTACCCCAATCCTGATCTATCATAGTTGGGTTTGATGCTACCCAACACCATGTCTAAGCCCTTAGATCCAACTGTGAATCTTTCTAGAGCTTTTTCTAATATATCAAGCCTTGCCCTCAAGGCTTGATTTTCCCTTTCTAGGCCTTCAACCCTAGTGTCCATATGTCCACTTTGGACATTTCTAGGTCTACCTATTTTCTTAGGCACATTCTTTCCCTTCTTGGGATTAGTGCCATGATCTTTAGATACAAAGGTCCTAGATTTACCATGATGCATGCTTTTCTTAGAATATTGATCTACCTTGTTATCCTTAGTCCTATCATTATATTTAAAACCCAAGTTATGCACCATTAGGCAGTTTTCATGAACTCTAGCATGCATGGATGACAAATTTGCATTATTTCTAACATTCATGGAGGTATTTAGATTTGAATGGCAAATTGACCTAGGGTTAGGAATTACCTCCCTTACCCTTGTAGTCCCTCCGTGTTGTGATCTTTGCTTCCTTCTCTCTTCTTTCTCCCATCTTCTTAGATGCTCCATTTTCTTGAGCTTTCCACTCATTGGGCATCTTGTGTGGTAGTGTCCTAGCTCTCCACACGTAAAGCATCTAATTTTCTTCTTAGCTTGAGCCTCTTTATTCCTACAACCCATGTTAGATTTAACCGAAATTGAAATAGGTTTAGATTTTACCTCCCTTTTACCTTTTGGGCACTTGTCTTTGTAGTGCCCCTTTTTATTGCAACCAAAGCAAGTGATATGCTCTTTCAATTTGGCTTTGGTGGAGGTGGAGGCTAGGTTGACTTCTTTTTCAACCTTGGAAGAGGTGGATGCTTCCTCTTGTTCTTGCATTAGTGAAGATCTTTCCTCCCCTTCAATTCTTGAAGTGGTGACCTCCCCCTCTTCTCTAGATGAGGTGGATGACCTCTCACTTTCTTCTTCCACTTCACTTGATGAGATGGTCAACTCTCCTCCTTTTTCTTCTTCTTGAACCATTTGACTCATTCCTTTGGGCTCCTCTACTCTTTGAGTTGTTGTAGGGTTCTTGTGCACTTCTTCCAATTTATTCCACAACTCATATGCATTCTTATAACTCCGTACATTACTCAAAACATTGTTAGGCAAAAGATTTACTAAAATACTCATTACCTTTTCGTTTGCCTTGGAATAGGCTTGTTGCTCTTGACTCCAATATCTAGGACGAAGCTTCTTGCCGTGCTTGTCCTTTGGAATTTCGAAGGGCTCATTTATCATTATCAAGCACTCCCATTCCATGCCCAACCATATCTCCATTCTTGACTTCCAACGCCCGAAGTCTTCAAGGTCGTAGACCGGTGGAGTGTATATATCGTCCCCAAGTTTGTCTTCTATGATTTTCTTCCTCTAGCGTTATTGCTCCCTCGGCGATTAGTCCGATCAAGAGCGGTCCTTCGCTCTAATACCAATTGTTAGGATCGATGCCGGTCCGCTAGAGGGGGTGAATAGCGTTTCTTTGATTCTTTCAACCTACGTTGTTAGTTTGCACAGCGGAAATACAAGATAATAAAGCTAACAACAAAGAACAAACGCTAACAAACCGTATTTAGTTGGTATCCACCCCGGCCGGGTGACTAATCCAACAATCCTTCGGCGGATCACTCCCCGGATAACCTCCGGCTAGAAACGTGTCGCTCCTTGTGGGTGGAGAAACCTCTCCACAACCCTTTGCAAGCTACTAAGCACACAAGACTACTAACTTGCCCTATCCAAGCAAGTTTCGTCAAGAAACCCCAGCCCGATCGAGTCCCCCTTTAAATAGACTCGGGCTGGAAATCACGCACCAGTCGACTGCCCCCAGGGCAGTCGCTGGTGCCACTTAAAATCCGACCGTTACACCCAACGTTCGACTTTTCGTGGCTTCCAGGCAACTAGCAGTTGACTGCTCCAAGGGTCAGTCGACTGCTCCCAGTCGACTGCCCAACTGGTAGTCGACTGCCAATCGACCAGAACCTTCTGTGGGTTCTGGCAGTCGACTGCCCAACCTGGCAGTTGACTGCCCTGTCTACCAACCTAGGGTTTTGCCTCCCCGGTACATTCCACTCAGCATCGACCCCTAGACTTCCGAGTACATTCACGCAGCACTCGTCCTCACGACTCGACTGACTCCTCTTCCGCAGCCTCGACTGTGCCTTCGCGCCC
>JAGFNQ010003120.1:117107-129425 GCA_024364735.1 Boesenbergia rotunda
AACCAACCAACATTTAATCAACTAACTAGCTTTGCATTGCCAATAAATAATCGCATGAGCCCAACCAATGTCATCGGCCCATTCATCTATTTCTCAACTATTGTATTTATTTATTCATTTATTTTAATAAAGCTGCCTCTTGCCATTTTCTTTATTTTCTATTTATTTATTTATTTATATTCTTTTTATGCTGCGTATTTATTGATCCCGATGAAGAAAGAGTTTCTACTTTTTCTCTTCCACTGCTTCAGACTTCTTTTCTCCTTCTTCTTCTTCTTCATCTTCTAATAATATTATGATTATTATTATTATTTCCATGCCATTCTTTTCGTTTCTCCATCGCATAAATCGCTCTGAAATTTAAATAAATTCCCAAAAAGATAATCGAAATTGCCGTACCCATTTCTATGGATTCCGGCAACACCCAGTAGCCTCCACTCCTCCTCGGCGGCGAGGCGGCGGCAGCGAAGACGTCGATCCCTTCCGCCTTCTTCCACACATCCGCCTCCCCCTCCGGCGTCGCCCTTCCGACTCGCGCCCCCCTCCTCCTCCGTAGGTCCACTTCTCGATACTACTCCCTTTTCTACCATGATTCCTCCTCCTCCCCCGCTCCCGCACCTCCCCTCTGCTCCAGGAAGCCAACCTTCGACCGCGGCGTGGTAGGGCAGGTCACCCCCGGCGGCTCCGCCTCCAGCGGAACTCGAGGAAGCGCTCCCGCGCCTCGCGCCGAGCCCGACCACGGTGCTCACGACGGACACCTCCAACTTCCGCGCCATGGTCCAGGAGTTCACTGGAATCCCAGCCGCTCCCTTCGCCGTCCCTTCCGTTGCCTCTCCCTCTTCCTCCGCCCCCGCATCGACCAATTCCTCCACCCCTCCTCCTCCTCTGTCGCTGTGTCGCCCTTCCTCCTCCGCCCCTTCCTCCAGAAGCCCCACTCGCCTCCCTCCTTCGCCAATCCCATTCCCAATCCTCCTGGTCTCCCCCCTTCTCTAAACCTAACAAACACCGCCTCCACCTCCGCCTCCGCGCGCCTATCTAACCCTATTTCTAACCAACTCCCTCCCAAC
This sequence comes from Boesenbergia rotunda, assembly GCA_024364735.1. NCBI lineage: Eukaryota > Viridiplantae > Streptophyta > Magnoliopsida > Zingiberales > Zingiberaceae > Boesenbergia > Boesenbergia rotunda. The sequence goes on from JAGFNQ010003120.1 coordinate 118,175, forward strand.
CTCCACTCTCTCCTCCACCCACCGATCCCACCAACCTTCTTCGCCTCCGACGACTTCGCGGCCCTTCCTCCGGCGCTCTTCGTCCCCGACCCGGCCACCTCCAACTGGGCCGGCGTCGACATCTCTGGCGCCGGCGTCTCGCGACCACACATCAGCGTGGGCGGCAGTTGCAAGCCATCCTACGCCTCGTCGGCCGCGCCGGCGGCGGAACGAGTCATCGGGGAAAAGGCAGAGCGGAGGTCGCCGGAAGGAACAGCGACAACGCGGCAGAGCCATCGTGGATTCGTTCTTCGTCCGATTGATCGACTAAAATTAGGGATTTCATTTGGAGAGGTAATTTAGCTTGACGAAGAGGCGCTCGTTGCTTTTGTTACGCCCTTCCCGCTTCTCTCCTCTCATGTATATACCGGTACGCGTTACGTTATCATTGATCAATCTCTTTCTCTTCTCTCGCTCTTTTTTCCTTCTTGTTATATCGGTTTTTATACGTCGAAAACCACGGGATTCCGTTTTATTCGTTGGTTTTCTTCTCCGATATGAATAATTCTTCGTGCGATTTCTTCGCACGAGCCAGCTATGGAAACTATGGACGTTCATGGTGCAATTAATCATGCAATCGAACCACCAATCATTTTACATATAATCTCATATACATATCTTTTAATATATCACATTATAGATCGACAGTGATGAATGGACATTTTCTTCCTTTACATTAGCGTTTTCTTGTTTTGTGATGTGATTTTGGTTGGCAAATTTTCACCTACTCTTCCTGTTCTTTTTTGCCTTTTGTCAGAGATAGCAGCTCATTGATCAACCTCATCAGCGTGATGTTTCATTTTGCCTTTACATTATATATCTAGCTAACTTATTGAGTATATCAAGCCTAGAAAACAATAGCATTGCCGATATAAATATAAATATCCATGCACTACCATACATTCACTCTCCATCTGTCAATACCCTAATGAATTAATGACATAGAAACCATTTAGATATAACAGAGTCGCACTCAATATTCATCACTGAAACCTGCCTCCTGAGCACACTGAATAAAACTATTTTTTTTTCAACCTTTAATATGATTATAGAGCCTCCTGATTGTCTACTAATATGGTTTAGATTTCCATTTAGAACTTGTAGGTGGATGGGTGTAAATTGTATTGAATTTGGATGAGGTTGATTAATTCTTTTAGAACTCATTTTGGTCTCTTAGCACTTTGGTCGAGCTAGACTACATATCAGCTTAGCACGCGCAAGTTGGATGCGATGTAGCTGAGATTAACTGGTTGTGGATGTATTTCATCCGAAGTTGAAGTGACTCGTTCAAGGCTGATAGTTATTCATGCTTTATCAAGATTCTACTCCTTCAAAGTGGTCAGAAGTTGATTGTATCAATGAACCATAGTGTAGGGTTGAGGTGTCCAACTTAGTTTCACTATAGAAGGGACTGAGGGCGTAACTCCTTTTCTTAATCTCTCTGTGAAAGCTACAGAGGCTCTTAGAAACCTCTGTAAAGATCAAACAAAGTTTCCTTGGTTGAAGTAGAATCATCTTACATAAGCTATCAAGGTTGGTTGGCATTGCTTCTGATCCATCCCACATACTATCTCATGTTCGCACTATCGTTCTCTATAGTCAAGCATATAAGTCTCATGTTTCAGATTCACAATTGTGGATCCAAGTATTCAGCTTGGTTACATTTAGGAACTTTTTCAGTGGCCGAATGTCAGTATTATACATGGGTGGTGCTAAGGAATTGGATGAATACTCCAATTGTATCAGACCTCTGCTCTAATCTGGTCGAGACAAACAACTGTGGATGTATATAAAAAGGATGTGGTTGGTGGATTTCTTTTTAGGGTTCTTGGTTGGTTGGTAGGCTTAAATTCATTGGATCGCGATGCAGCATATGAGGGCCAGGGGTGGTGAGTGTGGTTGAACAAATAACTAGCTGGTCACTCAGTGCTCACAACATAACCCTGCTACAAAGTCAAAATGGGCATAATGACTGCGACCAGCAGACTGAGAAGCTACATGGATCCTTGTCTCTTCTCTTGTCCCTACTTCTATGTCCTCTCTTCGCCCAAATCATTTGACTGGTATCGCCAAAGAATCCTATCATTATCTTCATTTCTTTTCTGCACTGACATTTATAATATACAATCAGATGCTTTATTTCTGATAATGCCCTGGTCCACTGCATGATTCATGCATTTTTTTTTTTTGCCTTTTTGTTTTTTGTTTTTTGTTTTTTGTTTTTTGCTTTTCTTTTGGTGAATCAAGGAATTAGGTTAGAGTAGGCCCATTCCTACAAGTTATTGAAGTAATGTAGGTTCCCTAGCTAGGTTTCTGAAGAAGAAAAGGCAATATCTATCTTAAATGCTTGGAATATTCATTAATTCATTGATACAAGACTTTCAAGTTGCTGATTAATTTAAGTGCAGTAACTTTCTTTGATCATTTCTTCTTGCTAGTGACAAAGGTGCAGATCTTAATTTAAGTAAGCATCCATTTGTCTCACATAAAATATGTATTATACCTGTGATAGCTGCGATAGTTAGATGGAACATAAAAATTGGGAAAAGAAACTTTTATGAAACAAATAGATCTTAGATTCTTCTTAAATTATGTAAAGTGAGTCAAACAATTATATGCAATCGACTCAAATTCTTTTCGAGAGTATCTGCTTCTTCAACACAAATGGCAAGTAATATCCCATCTACATAACATAATATTTCTACAATAGAAGGTGAGTAAGAAGTCAAGGCTCATGCATGCTAAAAGGGCAACATAATCTTTCTTCCAAACTTTGCATATGTTCCTTTAGTCCCACGTCTAAAATGTCAACATTCATTCAATGGTTTTTATATAATACTTTATAACTTTTTTATTCCTTTAGATATTTTAGCATTAATTTCGCCAACACATGTAGTGAGATGTCGACATTTGGTCCCCCTGTTTGAATGTGGAAGCTGAACGTTAGTGGACCTAGCTCACACAGCAATTCATATCACATTTGACTTTGCACTCCACAGTTGACAGCAGCTTCAAGAGAGGTAAACCCTAAACCCTCCCTCCACATGGCCATTTATGAACTTAGAAATGTTCAGCAAGCTATCTAACCTTGTTTACTCATGTTAGGGTTGTTAATTTTCAAGTCTCCATTGGCAACAAACAATTCACTCTTTTGCTTTCACCTCCTCATCAGATATGCTGAGACATGGTCCCAGTACTGCTGCCATTGTTGTTAGGGTTTGACAGGATGATCCACCACCACCACAGCTAGATCGACCTCTGCCTCGATCATCGGCCATGGAAGAAAAAGCTACTTGCCTTTTTCTTCTTCTTCTTTAATTTCCTCACTGGCACAAGTAGCTGCACCAACCAAGGACACAACCCGATCCCTATGCTGCCTTACCTCTTCACTTTTTGCCTGCCATTGTTGCCATCTCATCTCCCACAACCACCACTTTGTGTTGCCATGTTGTTGCCATCATCGCCAACATTGTTTTGAAAATCATATCATGTCGTGCTGGCACATGATCTTACCGATTCAACTAGCTGTGTCGGTTGTTCGACCTGAAAAATTAGTTTGTAGATTAACTATTCTATGTTAGATCAGCTGACAATGAGACCAATGCTATATAGATGAATTCATGACTTTACAGTGCTATTTGAGAGTGCTTAGTAGCTAGCCCAAAGTTGCATCAAGGTTGGACAAAACTTTTATTTTGTTAATAATGTTTCTCTTCTCCTTATATAAATAAATGAGTAATTTTAGACAGTTTTTTTTTAATTCGATTCAAATTTCATGGACCTTTAAGTAAGTGGGCTTCAATCGGGCCATTGAATTACGGTAGGCTGACTTTTAATATTATTCCATTCGTATCATTGTAAACAAAAAAAGTAAAATCTATCATCCAGTGGTTCCACACGACCCCACAACTTCGAAAAGTTACAATTGACCGTTAAGTATTTTTTTCGGCTTTGTCGAGATTTAAATTTTTATCCATCATAGTAATATTTATCCCGTAATAATCAACCCATTAAATTTTTATCCATCATAGTAATATTTATCCTGTAATAATCAACTCAACCATTCCACGGAGCAATTTCATTCGTATCATAGTCATTAGGCTTTGGTTATTTGGGAGGAAAGATATATAGGAAATTGATAGAACATGTAGAAGGCATGTAGCTCATACAAAATAAGCATCACCTCCTGATTGTGTACATACAAATTGCTTATTTATTAATATTTAGCAGTAAAAAATTTTACATCGACACAAACGACAAGTCGATATATGATACGACATGTCATCCTTAATTACTATATAGTGTTCAAATTTGTTAGGAAGTAAATTAATTAATGAAAGTAGAGGAGCCAAAATGAGAATAGTAGAATAATATAATTTGTTGAGCATGCAGGTAGGGTTTTGCCACTTGGAAGAAGGTGTCCCATCTCCATGTATAGAAGAGGAAATAAGTAGTATAAATACATGTGACGACTACTCCCCCAATGCCTTCTTCCTCCTCCACATTTCACAAAGAGAGAGGCAAATTTAGGGAGAAGATGGCAAGTGGTGCAGGCCTCCTTGGCAACCAACAGGATAGATCACTACCAGGTTCAAATTTTATATATCTATCTTTGCAATCTAGCTCAATATCTAATCTCTTGTTTTTCCTTTTAATTATTATTCCACTTTATCTCACTAAAATAATCATCCTTCTACTTTTGTTTTCTAACCTTTGTATTGTCTCCTAGAGAATGTAAATATAGATTTACTTGATCAGTTTTTCACTCTACATGTGTGTATTGGTACTTAATACATGCATGCTCTCTATCTATTTGATATGTATATATACACAGGACTAAATGCATGCATCATGCTTTGAGATCATGTTATGCTATTTTGTATGTACACATTATGCATTGAGATTATTTTGCATTTTGTTTCAGTTAGAATGTATAAGAAATAAATAAAATTTAGCCAAACTCAATGTTAATTATATATTTTGAATGCTTTTTTGCGTGCCTTACAGTAGTGTATAATGACTTTTGTAAGTAGCATAAATGTGAAGAAATTAGGTTTTATTTTTGTGTAATTTTTTTTAAGATGAAGAAAGATAGATCAATCACCACCTTTTGTCGGGCGTATGTAAATTCGTATTCAATCTGGAGCGTAGGATTCGGTGCTCCGCGTCATTGGGCCGTTCGTTGGCGCTCGCCAATCGCGTGCGCATCGTCTTACGTTACAGTCTTTTTTAGATTCCCAAGGAGACGAGTCAACTACCTCTCCTGCGTTCGACACGTGTCCGATCCGGACGTGGCAACGAGACGGTTCTTTTTTTGGGCCCGCGCTTTTCCGCGTGCATGCAATGGATTTGACTATTTACCCCTCGAAGTTATATGAATATCAAAACGTCTTTTAATATAAATTTAAAAGTATTTTGACAATAAATTAAAATTATAAAGGATATTTTGAGGGGAATTTTGAAAATCAGCCAGAAAGTTATCAACAGTTTTATTTTAGTGCAAATCTGAAAATTTTAAAATTGTAGGGAGTTTAATGTGAAGTTTATCGATCCTTCGTGCATTTGAAGTGTCTACAGCCGTAACCGGCGCCGGAAGAGGAGGAGATGACCGGAGTACCGTGGCGGAAATGGAGCCCACCTATGTCATGGGCGGTGGCGGCCAACCGTACCCACCACCACCAGCCCCGACGCCGGCAGTGCGGGAGCAGGACCGCTTCATGCCGATCGCGAACGTGATCCGCATCATGCGGCGCGTGCTGCCGACGCACGCCAAGATCGCCGACGACGCGAAGGAGATGATCCAGGAGTGCGTGTCGGAGTACATCAGCTTCATCACCAGCGAGGCCAACGAGCGGTGCCAGCGCGAGCAGCGCAAGACCGTCACCGCCGACGACGTTCTCTGGGCCATGCGCAAGCTCGGCTTCGACGACTACCTCGAGCCCCTGTCCCTCTTTCTCCACCGTTACCGCGAGCTTGAGGCAGGAGGGGCCGCCTCCGACTCCTCAGCCGGCCACCGCGCTCTTCCCGGCCTCCACCTCCCCAAGCACCACCGCAGCGCCGCGGCCCCTGCTCCCGACATGTCTGCCCCCGTTTCTCAGTTCTTCGCCGCTCCCCCTCCTCAGGGATTCCTCATGCCAACGGCGCCACCGCCGGCGCAACCGATCAATCTCATGAGTGACAGCATGGTGGGGTACTTCCTCAACATGTACGGCGGCAGCGGAGGAGGGGAAGCAGGGCCCAGCGGCGCCAGCACCGGCAGTGGAGGATACAATTTCGACCACCAGTTTCCTCACAAGTAGTCGCCGGCCGGCGATGGCCTTGGAATAATTGAGTTAATTGTCCGGATGATTGTCATGTTAACGGAGTACCAATTCAGTTGGAGTCGGTGTGCTTTGTGATCGCTGTTTCTGCATCAAACTAATGGAGTTGGATTGTTGCTCCTCACTATCTTGCATCTTTTTTATTTGTTTTTTTATTTTTATGTTGTCTTTATGATGATCAATTAGTTTGATCCATGATCTTATCGCGAAGCGAGGTGGACGCCCCTACAGCTGGATGAGTCTCCGGGGAACGCGAGACCGCTGAGGTGGTCTACCAAGCTGGACCGCCTCTAGCCTGCAAGACAGAGACCGTTAGAACCCGCCGGGAAAAGTCCCCGGCCAGGCACTCCGACGGTCAAGTCAGTATTCGGTGGTGACAGCAGAAAGCAATAGAACAGTATGGAATTGCACTATCGCGCGTACCTGAGAGATGCGGAGTGTGGAGGCTTATATAGCCGGGGAAGCTGACAGCTCCTGCCCCGCCTGCCACCTGCTGCAATATAGAGAGGACAAGGTGATGCATGCCCAAAGGTGGCAGGATAAAGTAGCACATACCAGGTTAAGGAAAGGGGCACTGTCAACTTAATGGTTGGTGTCTTTTGGCGCCGCTCGACCTGACACCAGTGTAGCTGGTCGCGGTACGGGGGGACAGGGAACGGCAGGAAGATCAATACCTCAGGGGGGTATCCATCGTTTGAGACCCGGATGACCTCAGTCTTGCGCCGACCCCGTACAACTTCTGGTAGTCTGGTGACAGGGAGTGGTTGTGTTGCTTGCTAGGGCCGACTGAGGACCCATGAAGGTGCCGACTGGGGCACGGAATGTCGAGGCCGACCGAGGGCCTATGACGGTGCCGACTGGGGGCACAGAATGTCGAGGCCGGCTGAGGGCCTATGAGGGTGCCGACAGGAGCACAGAATGTCGAGGCCGGCTGAGGGCCTATGAGGGTGCCGACAGGAGAACAGAATGTCGAGGCTGGCTGAGGGCCTATGAGGGTGCCGACTGGGGCACAGAATGTCGAGGCCGGCTGAGGGCCTATGAGGGTGCCGACTGGGGCACAGAATGTCAGTGTGTTGAGTAAACCCCCCCTCTGGTTTGGACTTACCCCAGGAGCGTGGGCCGCCACGCGTCGGCTGGGAGCCAAACCTGAAGGGGTGTTAGAGCCTGCGCGTCTGAACCTGGGCCAGATCGACCTCGAGGAACGTGGGACGCCACGCACCCGATCGAAGGCCCTGACTTGCGCGACTCTAATCCGACGGGCCTTTCCAGCCCCTAACCATCTTCCTTCTGATTAGGTGCCAGGCTGCCGGGCCAGGCTATACGCAAGCTGGCCCGGGATCATAAGCATCCCCCTTAAGTCTAGTCGAAGGAGGCACGTAGTCCGATTGACTGGACCTCGACTCTGGCTCGTGCCTGGCGCACCCGAGCAATCGGGTTTTGCATAGAGAAATCAACTGTTAGGTCATCTATCCCTTCCGGACCCTTTGAAATTCTGGCGTATCTTTTCTTCAACTGCAACCTTAATGACCTAGGACTCTCGTTCCTAAGCCATTTGCGCCCGCATACCGAAGGGCATGCCATCATCCTTCACGAATGTTCTACCCACACCTGTGTTCTGCAGTCCGGAACATGTCCCGAGCCTGATCAAACGGTTCTGGCATGGGCGCATGTTTTTCCCCATTCTTCATCGGACGACCGACGTCTTTCGTCTGTTCCCATAAGTAGGCCTTTCATCTGCTTGTCCTTCTCACTGCATTCAAACCTCCACTTCGTTCTCCGTCGCTTTGGGCTTTGTTGGGACTCCGCCAGCTTTTCTTCCTCGACTTTTTTATCCGGCGATTCTCTCCGTTGGTCAGTTTCTTCTCTCCTTATCTGATAGCTTCTCCCTTTTCGTCTTCCTCTCCTTCTCTGCCATGGTATTCCGCCATGGTATCAAACCTCACTGCCCATGACCTAGAGCAAATCCGGTCAGACTTCTTGATCCCCTCCGACCATCAACTGCGCCTTCCCAAGTCGACTGATCGACCCAATTCTGCTCCCCTGGGCTATCTTACTTTGTCTCAAGACCACCTACAAGCCCGTCTCCGCTTTCCCATTCATCCCTTCCTTTCAGCCGTCTGCGACTACTTTCAAATTCCCCTGCCTCGATTGGCTCCCAACATCATATGCCTAATGTGTGGCTCGGTTATCATTTTTTCATTATACAAGATTCACTTGGAGCCAGAGAATTTTCACTACCTTTTCTATGCCAAACAGCAAGAGTCGGGCGACTTCTTCTTCCAAGCCCGAGCCAAAGCTTCCTTCCTCTTGAATCTTCCTTCTTCAAATAAGGGATGGAAAGAGCGTTACTTTTTCATTGGGCCCGTCTTGGCCCCGAGCTGGCCCACAACTTGGATCGAGGAACTTCCTATTTCTGATCTCCTTACCAGGCATTATCGCACCTCCGCGGCTTACCAGAATGTCGCAGCCGAGCTAGAGGGTAGACACTTTCATGGGGGACATCTGCTGAAGGAAGGGATTCTTTCCACCTTTGGTCTCAGCCCCAGCTCGGCCCCTTCGCTATCCGTAGTCGATAAGTCTTATTGTATTTTCCCTGTACACTCTTTAGCTATGCCTGAGCTTATTTTATTCTCGAAGTTCCCCTACTGCTGACTGCGTCTATGAGGGAAGGCTTCAAACTGGATGAGGCCGAGCTGCGAGCCCGGGTCGCGGCTGAGTTGGCGGCCAGGGGTGTTGCCTCAGCAGATGATGCCTCAGCGGACCCAACCCTGATCGTCCAGGAGTCGGCTGTTGGGTTCTCCCAGCACAAAACAATAAAAACGCAGCGGAAACAAGAACCCACGAGCGATCCAAGCGAAAGAAAAGTCGTACAAAGTTATCTATCTAATAGATTTATCTATTGTTTATACCTTTGAAGCGTGCCCTTCATGAATCCCGCTCGTCCAAGATGCGCCGGATCTCTTGCACGTTCAAATGTCCGTGCCTCTATTCGTATCCACACGGACACAATCTCTCAACTTCAGGAGAACTACCTTAGTTGTGTTAGCAACTTGAGGTAGCTCGAAAACACCAAGAACTCTACAGTAGAGTTTCGGCTAGGAGTGGAGGAGAGGAACAAGAGAGGAAGGGAAGAAGAAGGCACACTTAGTCCCATTCGAAAAATGACTTGACCCCTTTTATATTCATCCCATGAATACCAAGAGTCATTTGTCTCTTTGCCTTCCCTTCATTAAAGCCAATAAAGAGCACATCTTTCAATGTGACTCTTCATCTTCTCTTCATCCAATGAAGAGAGACTTTTCTCTATCCTGCATGCAAATCCGACCGGGCCACTCGGGCTTCCGACTCGGTCTCCCGACCAAGTCTCCCGAGTGGCGAGCTCCCGACCCAGTCTGTCGAGCTCCGACCCAGTCTGCCGAGTGCCGACCCGATCCGCCGAGCTCCGACTCGGTCCACCGAGCTCCGACTCGGCCCGCCGAGCTCCGACTCAGCCCGCCGAGCTCCGACTCGGCCTCTCTCGAGATCCCAACTCGAGTCCCCCGAACTGACCTCCCGAGTTCCCAACTCGGGCTCGGACTCCCGAGTTCCCCAACTCGGGATCGGACTCCCGAGTTCCCTAATTCGGGCTCGGGCCACCCGAGTTCCCACTCGGGCTCAGGCCTGCCGATAGAATTTCCCAAAGCATTGTGTCCTTTGTGTGTGACCCAATAGGTTCTTGCGACGTTGACAATGCATCTAAACACTTTAGACACATAAGCAATGAGCGGCATCTAGCAATGCATCATTGCTACCCAAGTAACAAGAAAAGTCGAGATCCGACTAAACCTCCGTGACTATGATAGTGTATGACCTTGTCCTTCTATCCTTGATATCTAGATTGGCCAATGAGGCATAAACCGTGTCATCCTCAATCAATCTTGTGTTTCTTGATCCCCGAGTAGACTCACTCAAACAAATGAGCTCAATATCTCATATTGACTCATTTGAGCATGACTATGCGTTTCAGTAGTCCTACTCGATCAAGGGGCCCACAGATATCACTCCCGTCATATGGGAGGGATAGTCTCATCTACATCACTCACATCCCTCCGCATAATTCATTATATACCCAGTGATCGCCTTTATAGTCCACCCTATTACGGGTGACGTTTGACGATACCAAGGTACATAACTCTTTATGTAGGGAACCATGGTGACTTCAGGTCTAAGGACTATTCATACCAATAGTCACATGAGAAAGTCTATGATACTCATATGACAATCTATGAAACTTTCTCATGACGGGTCATTCAGTACACATTCTCCAATGTATACCCATGTGTCAACTTGATATCACATATCCATGACTTATGAGCTCAAGTCATCAGTTGACCTACATGCTAGTCTCCATGCATTAATATTGTCCCTGAATATTAATGCTCGAATAGGAATAATTTAGTGTAGTGCTCTCTACATTATCTCACTATCGATTCAACCAATCGATATAATATAGATAGGAACCTACTACACAAGGACATTATTATACTTAGTCATTCGGCACAGAATACAAAGTAAGTATAATAACCAAACATGTCTTTATTAATAATAGAATATGATACATAATGCCTCTAGTCAACCATCACATAATTGGCTCTAGGGCTCCTACTAACAATCTCCCACTAGCACTAGTGCTAATCACTGCAGTATCTAATACCCAGTGACCTGGTATGACCATCATGCTTCTTTTGTGCCAAAGCCTTGGTCAAAGGATCTGCGATGTTAGAATCAATGTGTACTCTGCATATCCTCACATCTCCTCTATCGATGATCTCTCGAATGAGATGAAAGCGCCGTAGTATGTGTTTGGTCCGCTGATGTGAACGAGGTTCCTTAGCTTGCGCAATAGCCCCATT
>JAGFNQ010003120.1:133172-160602 GCA_024364735.1 Boesenbergia rotunda
CAATTCTTGGCCCAGTGGGAATCCTAATCTTTCAAGGTTCTCCACATACCCAATCATCTTGAGTACGTGAGTCCTACAGGAGTTCCCTTGCATCTTGCATGCAAATAGGGCTTTGGACACCTCGAACCGCTCGTGCCTAGCTTGCCCTTGATACAGTTGTTTCAGATGCTCAACCATATCATGTGCATTCATGTTCTCGTGTTGCTTCTGAAGCTCAGAGTTCATGGTGGCAAGCATGAAGGCATGATACATAATGCATCATCCTGATGCTTCTTGTAAGCATCCTTTCAGCACGGGTGGCGGTAGCAACGGGTGCCTCTGGAAGGGGTTGCTCTAGGACGTACAGTTTTCTTTCTTGTTTGAGGACTATCCTCAAATTCATGTACCAGTCCAGGAAATTAGCTCCGTTGAGCTTGTCCTTCTCAAGGACAGATCGCAGAGAGAGAGTATTCGACGTATTAGACGACATGGTGATCTACAACAACACAACATGCAGAGATAAGTATCATATCTAGATCATTTAATTAGGCCTTTAATTAAATGATGCTTCCACTAAATCGTAGAGCTTTTGTAGGGGCTAGTCATGGATGTAGGCAAACTCACTTTGTCCACACTACTAGCTCCAAGCCAAATAGCGACTACATTTTGTGGGACAAGATCCAAACGATACTTCATCTTGAGTTAGCTTTGGCTAATCGCCCAAGACTAGGTACAATTCGGTAAGTAACATTTTACCAATTACATCGTATACAACTCTTGAAAAGGGTCAAGATCCACGTCATTACACATTATCTTGAGTTAGCTTTGGATAATCGCCCAAGAGTTAGTATAATTTGTTCTCTTACCCATCTTTCCCAACTTTTGGGATATGCCTCTAAGTTTCTCAATCCAATATTGAGGTGACTTAGTTAAGTCTCGCCCAAAGTCCGATAGCGGGACATCACAATTGTCCTCTCGCCCTCTACCAAGATAAAATGCTTTGCTTCGCTTTGGCAGAACCCAACAACAAATGATCGAGGTAGTTTAGGAGTACCGAACCTGGGTAGGCATATTAAGTTGACTTAATTAAGATAAACATTTTATCTAATCATGCATCACATACAAGCACATGGCAAACATCAACATATAAGCAAGGAAAAACGTGACATGGTTATGGCCCGTATACTATGATCTTCTCAAGCTAATGAGAAGATCGGTGGTCAACCTAGGGATAACTTCTTCTCCAAGAGCATCCTCCGGTCATCATATGTGGTTGGCATCCTCCTTGTAACTTCATTCTTCAATGGACACTCCATTCCTCGTTTGTACATTATAATATAGGAGAACTCGAGTTACATTCGAGTCTAAATCTAATTTTACAATTAGGAAGAATAGATACAAGGCACGACACGCAGGCCGTATTATGAATTACAACATGCACACCACACATACATCCAATCACATTGGGGTCAAGGCCATAACCATTCACCATGTCATCATACACAATAGATTTAGGACACAGATTTTATTATGAGTGCAAAACAAAATCTGCCGCTTGAGCAGAAACTCACAGCGCCCTTGCGGGGTGCGGGGCAGCGCCCTGTTACAAATTTACTTTGTAAGTTCCCCGAGTGAGCCACTGCCTTAGATTCATCAGCATGAATCCGAGACACCCTCAGCTTTGGTATGATCACTCGGGCTCCATTTTCTCGAGACACTCTCGGGGTTTCCTCACTCGGGACGACCCGAGCTTCTGCCTTCCCGAGTGACCTTGGGAAGCATTCTGCTCGGCATGACCTCAGAGGTCAGTCTTCCCGAGTGGGAGGTCGGGAGCTCGACTACTATATCATACAGTGTGTGCGACTCATAATAAAACTAGTCCTACTTCTATATCACATATAAAAGCACAAAAACTTTGTACGAACTTTCGCAAGTGGCTCTGATACCACTGTTGGGTTCACCCAGCATAAAACAATAAAAACGCAGCGGAAACAAGAACCCACAAGCGATCCAAGTGAAAGAAAAGTCGTACAAAGTTATCTATCTAATAGATTTATCTACTGTTTATACCTTTGAAGCGTGCCCTTCGTGAATCCCGCTCGTCCAAGATGCGCCGGATCTCTTGCACGTTTAAATGTCCGTGCCTCTATTCGTATCCACACGGACACAATCTCTCAACTTCGAGAGAACTACCTTAGTTGTGCTAGCAACTTGAGGTAGCTCGAAAACACCAAGAACTCTACAGTAGAGTTTCGGCCAGGAGTGGAGGAGAGGAAGAAGAGAGGAAGGGAAGAAGAAGGCACACTTAGTCCCATTCGAAAAATGACTTGACCCCTTTTATATTCATCCCATGAATACCAAGAGTTATTTGTCTCTTTGCCTTCCCTTCATTAAAGCCAATAAAGAGCACATCTTTCCATGTGACTCTTCATCCAATGAAGAGAGACTTTTCTCTATCCTGCATGCAAATCCGACCGGGCCACTCGGGCTTCCGACTCGGTCTCCCGACCAAGTCTCCCGAGTGGCGAGCTCCCGACCCAGTCTGCCGAGCTCCGACCCAGTCTGCCGAGTGCCGACCCGATCCGCCGAGCTCCGACTCGGCCTCTCTCGAGTTCCCAACTCGAGTCCCCCGAACTGACCTCCTGAGTTCCCAACTCGGGCTCGGACTCCTGAGTTCCCCAACTCGGGATCGGACTCCCGAGTTCCCCAACTCGGGCTCGGGCCTCCCGAGTTCCCACTCGGGCTCAGGCCTGCCGATAGAATTTCCCGAAGCATTGTGTCCTTTGTGTGTGACCCAATAGGTTCTTGCGACGTTGGCAATGCGTCTAAACACTTTAGACACATAAGCAATGAGCGGCATCTAGCAATGCATCATTGCTACCCAAGTAACAAGAAAAGTCGAGATCCGACTAAACCTCCGTGACTATGATAGTGTATGACCTTGTCCTTCTATCCTTGATATCTAGATTGACCAATAAGGCATAGACCGTGTCATCCTCAATCAATCTTGTGTTTCTTGATCCCCGAGTAGACTCACTCAAACAAATGAGCTCAATATCTCATATTGACTCATTTGAGCATGGTCATGCGTTTCAGTAGTCCTACTCGATCATGGGGCCCACAGATATCACTCCCGTCATATGGGAGGGATAGATCCCATCTACATCACTCACATCCCTTCGCATAATTCATTATATATCCAGTGATCGCCTTTATAGTCCACCCTGTTACGAGTGACGTTTGACGATACCAAAGTACATAACTCCTTATGTAGGGAACCATGGTGACTTCAGGTCTAAGGACTATTCATACCAATAGTCACATGAGAAAGTCTATGACACTCATATGACAATCTATGAAACTTTCTCATGACGGGTCATTCAGTACATATTCTCCAATGTATACCCATGTGTCAACTTGATATCACATATCCATGACTTGTGAGCTCAAGTCATCAGTTGACCTACATGCTAGTCTCCATGCATTAATATTGTCCCTGAATATTAATGTTCGACTAGGAATAATTTAGTGTAGTGTTCTCTACATTATCTCACTATCGATTCAACCAATCGATATAATATAGATAGGAACCTACTACACAAGGACATTATTATACTTAGTCATTCGGCACAGAATACAAAGTAAGTATAATAACTAAACATGCCTTTATTAATAATAGAACATGATACATAATGCCTCTAGTCAACCATCACATAATTGGCTCTAGGGCTCCTACTAACATCGACACCCACTGCTTCTAAGACGACGTCACTCCCTCCTACCCAGCAACGCACTCCTTCCAAGCGTCGACGAGCCTCTTCCCCAACAGGAGGCTCGTCTCGCCCTTCTTCCAGCAAGCATCTGGAGAAGAAGAAAAAGAAAAAGAAGAGGGCGGCTACCAATTCAGGAGCCCCTTCTACCTCCACTGCCATCATTCCCTTTGCGGCCTCTGCCGTTGATTCTCTCGCTATCGTACCAGCTGATGCCTCCATCGTTCACCCACCGGTCATTACTCCTGTAGTCGATCCGGGTGACGACTCCATCATCCACCCATCGGTCATTACTCCTATAGCCGATCCCGACACTGACCCCGCTATCGATCCCCCCATGGTCACACCGGCTGCCGACCCCTCTGCTTCCTCCGATGCTTCTGACCTGCCAAGGCCTGAGGGGTCGAGGACTCCATCTACTGAAGAGCCAGTCGAGCATCCGACGATGCATCTTTTGGTGCCCACTCGGTCCGACTGTCACCTGAGGATGCCTGACGAGCCCAAATTATACTAATTAAAGTTGTCACGAAATGTATGGGCTCATCAGATTTAGAATTTATAAATGAAATGAAATGCTGGATAACTGGAATGCTGGAAACCCTTTTACAATCAAAAGTATGAAAATGTAATATAGGGGCCACAGGTCGTATTTTTCTCGGGGCTAGTTGACGTTGTTCGATTCAAGCTCGTATTTAGGTGTCGTTTGTGTTTTCGGGTTTCGAATGTGATTGGGTTTTGTTTTCAATTCAGAAATAAAATGGCACTGAAAATTAAGGTAGACAACCTAATAAACCAACCAATGTGATGGCAAGTAGTGACTCAACTCATGGAAACCGAATCAAGCTAGGGGATTTAACTGAAGTGTGGAAAAGCAATCTTAAATTCAAATGCACAATAATTACTGATGCATGAAAATGGAGGCTGTGATGGAAGTTTTCGAAAACAGATAAACTTAACACAATGAAAACATGCTAAATGCAGAAATTCAACAAGCACCAAATTCAACTCAAATTAGCTATGATTTTTGGAAGCACCAATGCAAAGAAAATTCAGGGATTCTAAGGGTGATATCAAGGGATTTCAAAAGCTCTCCTACACCCAAAAAACTAGTGAAAATCTGTTGCAAACAAATGCCAAAACAGCTTGGCACACAAAAGGGAACATTTGTGCCAAAGCCAATGCTTTGTGCCAAAGGTGAGGCTGCCAATTCAGAAATGAACGAATTGATTAAGCTGGGCAAGCACAGCTGTGAATTCAGTGATATGCAGAGATAAATGAAAACATTCAGACTCCATGGACCAATCAAAATAGCTGGTGAAGAACTTGACACAATTACAACTGCAGGAACTGCAGTGAACTGCAGAAAAGTTCAGAAATTCAGAAATCGTGCAGCAGGAATGCAGCGACGAGTTGGATGCAAATTCAACTTTAAACAACTGAAATTAAGTGCAATGGAGTTCGAATGCAAGGCTTCCTTGATATAACTTCAGCAGCTACAATTAAAAGTTGCAGAAATGAATTGGGTACAGATCTAAAACTGGGATGCAGAATTGGAAACTTGAATGGCAGAGTTGAACTTCATAATTTCAGAAACAATTACTGCAGAAATACACTTTCAAACCAAAAACAAAACGAACCAAGCAACTGAATTTAAATGCGAAAACTGAGAAGAACCAATGCAACTGACTCAAATTCAGAACAAGGAGCTGAAATTTTCAGATTCCAACTTGACTAGCAAGCTGAAACTGCAGAAATACTCAGCTGAACAAATGAAAAGCAGATGCAACGCTACATATAAAATCAAACTTGGATCACTAAATTTACGCACGAAATTGGTCTTCAATGGCAGGAATTGAACTAAACACAAATCGAATTGGAACAAAAGCTGAAAAACTCGAAACTGAATGGAAAGTTGCAGAACATGGCTGATACGCACGGTAATGAAATGGCACACAACTAAAATAAACCAAAGTAAACTGGAATTAACTCACTCTATCACTGAATAAGTTCCTAAATTACTCTACTTGCGGAATTGAAGCTAAATTATGGCTAACAACTCAGAAATCGTAAATTGCAGTAGCTGAACAAGAACTTCAGAATAGAACAGTGCAGAAAATTAAGTTTACAGCTAAAAACATTGGAAATTAAGAATCTAAACTACTCCTCAACTCTCCCTAAGCTCAAGATTTCTTTGTTCGTCACGCAAAGGCTGGCCTCGAACCCCTAAGCTCAGCAAACCAATTGGAAAATGGCTCAGTGGTCGAATTTTGCTCAAACTGCATCAACTAGGAAATTTCCAATCCGAAAGCTCCGAACTCAGTTGTTGAGCTGCGATGGTGATTTGGAAACGACCTGAGCTCACCTGAGGACCCCTACAAGTGGCTCAAGTCGTCGGAATTTGATTGTAGCTGAGATTTAAGCTCCCGGACCACAAAGAGTGCCGAAACCCTCAAACAAACTCTGTCCGGATGAAATCTGAGTTGAACTCTCCACCCTAGCTATCTCCAATGATCCAAATCTTGATCTTGATGAAGAATTGAGGGGTCGCGCCCCTTGAATTGAAGAAAAGCTGAAGAAAATGCAAAGAACGGAAGAACCTACTGTTTGCGGCGAGGAAACGCGACGAAGGTTGGCTGCTGCGATTTTTTTGATTAAATAGTTATCAACGGACGACCCAGATTGATCGGAGGAGATCCAACGGTAGATCTTGGTCTGATTTGAGCCAAACTTTTATGATGATGATCTGGGGTCAGGATCTGCCTTGTGGTAGCTCGGATCCTCCAGATTTGCAACGGATGGTCCAGATCAACTCTATCTGTGAATGGACGCTCTAGAGCCCTCCTTGCTTGATCCAACGGCTGATCTTGCTCTGATGGGGATGAAACCTTCAGATCTTGATCATTGAGCTTGATCAACCCTAACCCTAGCTCGGATTGCATCAGATCGTCCCGGATGGCTC
The DNA here is from genome assembly GCA_024364735.1 of Boesenbergia rotunda. Lineage (NCBI taxonomy): Eukaryota > Viridiplantae > Streptophyta > Magnoliopsida > Zingiberales > Zingiberaceae > Boesenbergia > Boesenbergia rotunda. Next base: position 139,881 of record JAGFNQ010003120.1, read on the forward strand.
AGATCTAGCCGCTCTTGAATCGGACGGCCCGGATTAATCGTAGGCTTGATAATTCGATCCGGTTCACATCCGACTCAAGTTTGACCCAGTACGCCCTAGGTCCAGGATCCTTTCATGCCTACAAAAATATATCAGAAAATTTAGTGGCCAATTAATCCATTTTAATGTAATTTTGCAATTAAGTCCAAAATAAGATAAAGTTCCAAAACCTAGGGTAAAATCATAATTAAGCAATAAAAACATAGGTCAAACATGGATTTAAGCAATTAAAATAATCAATAAAATGGTGCTTATCAACTCCCCCACACTTAACCTTGAGCGTCTCGCGAAACAACTGAATAAGTATCCCTTAGGCTTTCTTAAGCATAATTAGAAGCAAATGAAAAGAAATTACCTAGGGTTGTCAATTCTCATAAATCTAAGCTCTATGGATTACTATCTTGTCCTTAAATCAACAACTTAGCCTTTTCATCCATCATGAGTCATTGAGATGAATTTAAATCACTAGCCTTTCAAGGGAAGTTTTAGTGGCTCTCTCTTAAGTTCTAAGTTGGTGATGGAAGTGGAGCTCACTCTATCACACATGCTTCTTGTACTACCATAGGCTTGCTTATTATCTAATCTCCACCATTAATCATGAATAGGATCAACAACTATAAAAACAAATGAAAACATGAAAAATGGCAATAAATGGAATAAAAGTCAAGAAAATGGAAAAATTGATGGAGTGGAAGACTTGGTTGCTCAAAAATATTTCCAATGTGCTTTGCCCCATCTTGACAGTCCTCTAGTGATATCACAAATGTGGTGGAGTTAATCTTGAATAATTGCCCTTGAATTGAATGAAAAACCCTTCTTTGGTCTAATGAGCCAAGTTTCCCAATTCCGTGCCAACTTTGCTCTTTGTTTTCTTTTCTGATTTTTTTCCTCTTTCTTTCTTTTCTCTACTGAAATCAGAATGTATTTGAGTAGATCTTGAATTTGGATGAGATTATCTTCACTAATTCATGGTGCCGAAACTTCAATTGGATACCAACTTGCTTCTTTGTTCTTTTTCCTTGTTTTTCTTCCTTTTCAAACTGTTTTCTCCTCTTTTTTTTTTTTCTTCCTTCTGTTAAGGTCCAGCATCCACGGCATCACTGATTCTTCATCCTTGCAAACATCTGATTTCTTGAAAGCATTTAGCATCAACTAGCTGAATTGAATTGTTCCACTTGACAATGGCTGAGTAGTAAATCAAATTTCAGCCCCTTCACTGATTTTTTTTTTTTTCAGATTCAGTAATGTTCTCAGCTCCCAAATAGTTTAGTTCAATCAAAAACCATTCTGCAAGCTCTGTTAAGATTCGGCAAGGCACTGCTGATTACGGAAGCATGGATTCAAATGGAAGTTGATACAAAACTACTTTACTAGCTTCCCTCACTGATTTTTTCGAATGCAGAAATTCTCAGCAGCTTTTCATGGATTTTTCAGACTTTGCAGCTTCAATTCAGATTGTAGCAACATGTTACTTGATCTTCCTAGCAAGGTACAGCTGCAATCCATATTTTTCAGCCAAGTATAGCTGAAATTTCGAAATGATCACAGCATTTTTTTTCTTTCTTTTTGGCATGGCACAGATTTCAGATTTCTCCATTGCTTGCATTCCTTCAATTCAGCTTCCATTCCTTCTTCAGATCAGCCTTCCTTCCAATTCTATAAGTGGCAGGAGACCTCCCTTGCAATCAAGTGGCACTTTTCTCACTTTGGCACAAAAATCCTTTCTTTTTGCTTGTGTGTGCCCTCTTCTTATTATTGCAGATTTTTTTTTCTTTTCATTGCCGCACCATGCACTTGCATAGATCTCCAAAGTATAATAAGGAATTGAGATTTCTAATTTCTTCCATCCTTAAACACTTCTTCCCATTTGATCTTGATATCAATCCAACTTAGCACAATTTTTTTTTTTTCGAATTGAAGTGCCTCCTGATAAATGGAATGCTTCCAAATCACTAATCACTCCCCCACACTTAAATCTTTGTCCGTCTCGGGCAAAATAGCATTAGAAACAAATCAAACAACAAGTCCAAAGAAAAGTGAGGGTAAGCGTAGAAGATAAGCAAAGAAAAAGAGAATAAACATGATTATTGCTAAAAATTGATGTGGAAAGGAAAACAAATGGATTAGTCTCTATAGATGTGATCCAATCATTGAAATATGGATTTGAAAGAACCTAAGCAAGTTCTAGAGCCAATGACATATGTGTATCACAAAGGTAAGGCTAATTCTCACTAGGTAAAAATAATTCATCCCAAGTCCTCAATTAAGAATTTAAAGCAAAGTAGTCTCAAGCATCCAAGATTTCATCCATGAACTCAAACCCTAAGTTTTAACAACCAAATTTAATTTATTTTCAAAAGGCTCTAAAATGCTATGAAGATAACCTAAAGGGATACTTTTATTTCTACTCATGCAAGAAAAAGTGACAAAAGAAATAACATGCATGTATTTACAAGGACTCAGTTCAAAGGAAAATTCTAATTCTAGGAAGTATGAAAATGAAAAATGAAATAAAAGAAAAATCAAACTCCCCTTTATTCTGGTGGACGGAGCCTATCAAGCAGTAGCCTCCACCATGGTAGTGGAGGTGTCTGGGTGTCTGAGAGATGTCTGACTCCCCCACACTTGAACTTTTCAAAAATTAGCTCTGGTGGCCTAAGGCGATTCAGATTTAAAATCCACTGAAGGAATGGAGTTCTTCGAGTTAAAGCAAAATCATCTCCTCCTTCTTTATGCCCTTCAGAAGTCCTTCCAGGAGGCTGAAGTCTGTTCAGTTGGAGCACCCACTCCTGAAGTCTTCTGGACCCTGCAAAAACATGTAATACCTCTCTCAAGCGTTCAGGGTCAGAAAGAAATAAAATGATATCAGTCTCTGCATGAAATGAATTCAAATCTGCATCATATCCTATTAAATCAATTTGTGGTGCCTCAATAAAATTTTCAAAATCATTTTCTACAAAATTTGCATCCAGGAGCTCATCACAAATAAAGAAATCAAGTTCTGGCACATCAATAGAAATTTCACAATCATTTTTCATCCAGGGTGTATCATGCAATGTGTCACAGCCAATCAAATCAATATCAGGTTTCTCCAAAAGTCTTTCACATTCATTTTCAGCATAAGACATAACAAGAGATTCATCAAAATAAATAACATCCATTTCAGGCACTTCTAAAAAATTTTCACTAGTCATATCCACAAAAGATGTATTAAGTGATTCATCATAAAAAACTACATCAATTATGGGTGCCTCAAAAATTATTTCGCTATCCATATCTACAAGAGATGTATCAGGTAATGCAGTACGATCAATGAAATCAATGTGTGGTACCTCTATTGGATTTTCACAAAAATCTCTACACAAGGTATATCAATAAATACATCAGAATCAATAAAGTCATCCCTAGGTACCTCACTGCATTTTTCTGAAGAAAGAGGAGAAATACTTACCTGAGCGTGCTGGATAATACCTGAAGGGTCTATAATAGTAGCTGTATCTCTGGTCTCCTCCTGGTTATGTTCAAGCTCCTCTTCAGCCTCAGGCTCTGGTGGACAATCAACTGGTGATCCTTGGGTGCTTGCTTCCACCAAGCAAGTCCCTACACTTTCTGGTTCATTCTCTAAATCTTGTGGTGGTCCCTGGGGCTTAGTGCAATCCCCTACACCTGTGGAATCATCCTCTATGCATGCTTCTCCTGTAATATCTGCAACGACAGTGTCAGAAAAATTAGGACCATCAATAATGCTATCATCAGAAAATAAAAGTCTAGAATGGTCCTGTGGAGCTTCAGTTTCTTCTTCTTGAGCTGAAACATTTAAAATTGGATTTTGAATAGGAGTCTCCGAAGGGATGCATGCTGTAGGTGCCCAGACTTTAATGTATTCTTCTTCTTCTTCTTCTACTAAATTTGCAGGATTAATTGAAGAAGGACTTTTCCATGCACTAGGGTCACCTTGAACTGATATAAAACCGACTCCGGGGCTCTCAGAATTAAGAATAGCTTGAGAAGCTAATTGTTCTGGTCTTTGGGCTTTTATCTGATTCAATTTATCCTGTATGTTTTGAAACCATTGTTGTTGTTGTTCTTGTTGTTGTTGGATTTGTTGACACATCTCCATCATCCTTTGGTGTAGAGCCTCATCCCAATCAGGATCATCAAAACCTCCTTGGTTAGTGTGGAACCCCTGTTGGTCTTGAAATGGAAAATAGGGCTGCTGAAGTCCAGGAGGAGGCTGTGAATGCTGAAATGGAAACTGTTGGGGCTGCTCAAATGGCTGATTAGAGGGCTGATATGCTGGGAAATGTAGCCCTGAAATTCTTGGATCTGAGGTTGAAATTGTGGTGATGAAAACTCAAATTGGTTGGGCTGAAAATTCTGGTTGCAAGGCTGTGAATATTGAAAATTTTGTTGGTTTTGCGCTGGAAAAACTGGGAATGATTGAAAATTTTGCTGCCCTTGATTGTATTGCTGGAATTGAGGTTCAAAATGCTGAAATGGTTGCTGAAAATTGGGCTGAAATTGCTGAAAACTGGGCTGAAAATTCTGGAAAATTGGCTGCCCGTTCTGAAAATTCTGTAAATTCTGGAAATTGCTGGAATTTGGCTGAAATTGCTGGAAATCTTGCTGTGGTTGCTCTAATTGTTGTAATGGTGGCTGAAAAAATTGATTGGGTTGCTGAAAATTTTGGTTGCAAGGTTGTTGAAATTGGTTGAAAGGCTGAAACTCTGATGACCACATTTTTATCTTGCAGCCCTGTCACCAAACAAACAAGGAAAATGGCAGCAACCGTATACAAATGATAAAGCAACAGAAAATAGAACCCAATGATATGTCTAAAAGTATACAAGCAAAAATCTAACAAATCAACTAGTTGCTTCCCCGGCAACGGCGCCAAAAATTTGACGAGCCCAAATTATACTAATTAAAGTTGTCACGAAATGTATGGGCTCATCAGATTTAGAATTTATAAATGAAATGAAATGCTGGATAACTGGAATGCTGGAAACCCTTTTACAATCAAAAGCATGAAAATGTAATATAGGGGCCACAGGTCGTATTTTTCTCGGGGACTAGTCGATATAATTTGATTCAAGCTCGTATTTAGGTGTCGTTTGTGTTTTCGGGTTTCAAATCAAATTGGGTTTTGGGTTGCAATTGGAAATAAAAACTCAATGACAAGGCAAGGAGAACTTAATCATGAACTAACAGGAAATTGCAAATTATAACTCATCATCTAAGCACTTAAACAATTCTTTTGGATGCAAAATAAATGGCAATCAACAAAGCAACTGCTGATCCATTCAAGACTGATCGATGTATGAACTTTCTTGATGCAGAAATGAATTGCAATAGCAAATTAGATGCAAGAATCAGCCAAGACAACTAACTCTATATGCAATTTAATTCCAATGCCTACCATCACTGATGCAAACTCAAGCCACTTCAAACTGAACATTTAAGAAAGATTTTGACCTGCAAAAATGAAAACTGGATCGCAGACATGCAATCGATACAACCAGTTGCTTGCTACGGGGATGCAGGGACTGAAATCAAGTGTTGACATGCAAAAACTGATGCTATTTCAGAAATACATCAAGTGCAGAAATTGATCCAAGTGCAGGAACCCAGAAATTTCACTACAATCAACTCACACGAACTAGCTGCAAACTTTGGACAGCAAACAAATGCATATGAAATTCAGAAATGCTGAAATTACTACTTATCGATTTCAAACTCAATCATACACCCAAAAAAACAGAATGGTTTCGGATGCAAGCTGTGCCAATTAGCTTGGCACGCAAGGATGAGCTGCTGCACAAATTGAATTCTGGTTTCAGAACCCAATCTCACTTGCTTCGAGATGCAACAACTGCAGAACTAGTTCAGAGATAGAACTAAGCTAATTTGACACGATTTCAGGAGTGAAATCTGGATGGCAGACTTGAAAACTGGACATGGCAGATTCAGACTTGAAAACAGGTGCTGAAATGAATTCCAAATGCAGAAACTGATGAATTAAAACTGATACACAGCTGGATTCAGAAAAATAAGCTGAACCAAAGAAAAATTCAGAGATGATACTACATATGAAACACTTGGATCACATAGCTGAATTCGAATGATGAACTAAACTAGAGAATTTTGGAACTAAAATGAAAGCTGCAGAAAAAGGATGATACGCACAGGGTACTGAATTTCAGAAACGTGATTGTGCAGAAATTCAGCCCAACAAAACTCATGAACGAAACTACAAAGTAAATCAAACTTCGAGCTATCAAATTAACATACTAAAAGTGCAATAAGCTGAAGCATTCATAAGCTAAAAAGAATTACAAAGAAGGAAGCTGATACGCAGCTGAAAAAAATGATACGCAAGACAAAGAACAAGAAATAAACTATGATTGAAAACTATTGTTCATTAACAAGCTATCTACTGGTTTACTTGCAGGAATTAAACCTAATTAACACTGAATCGAATCATGAAACTAATGCTCAACTAATCTGAAATTCTGAAACAGTAGGAAACTGCCGAAACTGAAAATTACAGCTAATTGACTGAAATAAACCAATTGAAACTAATCCTCAACCCTTCCTCAGCTCAAATGCTTCTTGGTCGTCAAGCAAGAGTGAGCCTCGGACCCGTAAGCTCAGCAAATCAGTGGAAATACAGCTCTGCGATTCAACTCCATTCAAACTCTGCCCAAACTGAAAACAGCAACCGATTGCTTCAACCTAGCTGTGGTGGATTGCGATAAAGGTTTGGAAATGCTCCGAGCCTTCCAGGGAACCCCTCCAGCTAGCTCGGATGCAATGAAGATGATGAACAACTGAGATTGATGCAATCAAGCGACAGAGCCACTGAAACCTCACGAAACTCTATCTTGGGCAAAATCCGATCTGGAAACTCCTCTGTGAGCTCTCCCCACTGACCTAACACTTGTTCTAATGAAGGATTTGAGGGGTCGCGCCCCTTGGAAGAAGAAATGCTGAAAAAAACGATGAAAAACTGAAGAAGATGAACAGTGCGGCGAGGAAACGCGACGGGCTGAGCTGCTGTGAAGATTTGATTAAATAGGAACAAATGGACGGCCCAGATTGATTGGAGGAGATCCAACGGCTGATCTTCATCTGATTGGAGCCAAACTTTTATGATGATGATCTGGGGTCAGGATCTGCCTTGTGGTAGCTCGGATCCTCCAGATATGCAACGGATGGTCCAGATCAACTCTATCTGTGAATGGACGCTCTAGAGCCCTCCTTGCTTGATCCAACGGTTGATTGAGCTCTGATTGGGATGAAACCTTCAGATCTTGATCATGGAGCTTGATCAACCCTAATCCTAGCTCGGATTGCTTCAGATCGTCCCGGATGGCTCAGATCTAGCCGCTCTTGAATCGGACGGCCCGGATTAATATTAGGCTTGATAATTCGATCCGGTTCACATCCGACTCAGGTTTGGCCCAGTATGCCCTAGGTCCAGGATCCTTTCTTGCCTACAAAAATATATCAGAAAATTAGTGGCCAAATAATCCAAAAATTGTGTAATTTTGCAATTAAGTCCAAAATAAGATAAAGTTCCAAAACCTAGGGTAAAATCATAATTAAGCAATAAAAACATAGGTCAAACATGGATTTAAGCAATTAAAATAATCAATAAAATGGTGCTTATCAGTTAGCATCGAAAGGAAACACAGAAACACAGAAATAGAAGGACAAATAGAAAACCAATGCTAACTCAGAAGGTTTACAAGGTTCGGGGATAGCTTGCCCCTACTCCTTGGCGTGCCCGTGAGGTGGGTGATCCCTTGATCGTCGGCAGATCAAGCCTCGGAAATTCGGATAGAATAGAACTCCTTCTCGGTGGAGTAACCTCTCCACAACAGTCTCAAGAATGATATCAGCTTAAGCACACAGAGACAAAGAAAGCTTACAAAGCGCGAAGGAGAACGTTTACAGAGCACAACTCACAACACAGCAACACCCTGGCAAGAACATTCACTCAGCTCTTCCTTCTCGCAGTGTCTGCTTGATGATCGACTCACAAACTTCTCCACAGATTCAAAGTTCTCAGAGATGCAAAGTTCAAGAGCAGCTATCTCTTCTTCGCTGGCCCTCTATTAAACCTCTGCTCATCGCCAGATCAACCTAGGCGCGTCTGCAACTCACCAGGCGCGTTTGCACCTCACCAGAAGCGTCTGCAATAGGCACCAACTCACTGACCTCTACTGGGCTCAGTCCACTGAAACCTCTTCAGCCGAGCCTCAGGTCAGTCGCCAGCTTCACCAGATAGTTGTCAGCCCGCGCCAGAAGCCGTTGAATCCTACGAATGGAAAACAAACAAACATGGTCGAAGCGAAAGTCTCCAATTGACCCTCCTTCTTAGTTTGTGTCATCCTTGTATTACTTGCACACTCATCAGAGGCTTAGCACAGTAAATCAAAAGAAATCAACAGGGTAACAGAACGAGATTAGAGCGAAATCAGACGTCTGACAACGATTCAAATTAAAGTTATCAGACACTAATCAGTCAGTCGGACCGATCAGTTACCCCTTTCACCGATCAGGTCACCTCCTGATTGATCCAGCAAGGATCTGATCGGTCACCCTGACCGATCAGGGATAAGAGATCGGTCACCAGACCGATCCTCAACCATAGAACCTTCTATGTGAATTCCAGCAAGGCACTGATCGGTCAACCAGACCGATCAGTGATGGACCTGATCGATCAGGCTCCTGCCTGATCAATCCAGTGAGACTGTGATCGGTCACATTGACCGATCATAGATCAGGGATCAGTCACCAGACCGATCCTTCACTGAACTCTCATGGCTGAAGACTGATCAGTCAACTGATCGGTCCCTTGACCGATCAGGTTATGCCCTGATCGGTCAAGGTGACCGATCAGGATCCATCCTGATCGGTCCAGAAGGGCCCTGATCGGTTGCTCTGACCGATCAGGGTTTCCTTAATCCCCTCTGACTTGATTCTGATCGTTCACCAGATCGATCAGCCACCAAACAGAATGTTTCTGTTCTCTTTCTGATCGTTCTCCAAAATGATCTGACTCCCTGGATCGGTCACCAGACCGATCTATTAACAAGGGAGCTCATGCCAACTCTTGATCGGACTCCAGACTGATCCAGTCACTTGGCTGACTCATGCTCAGCCCCCCGGACCAAGACTTCATGCCCAGCTTTACTCACCGAGACTTTGTTCAACCTAGCTTCACTCACTAGGACCTGGCTTCACTCACTAGAGTTTCCTTCACCTAGCTTCACTTGCTAGGACCCGACTTCACTCATCGGGATTTCCGTCACCTAGCTTCACTTGCTAGGACCCGGCTTCACTCACCGGGATTTCCTTCACCTAACTTCACTCGCTAGGAATTGGCTTCACTCACCGGGATTTCTGTCACCCGGCTTCACTCACCGGGACCCGACCTCACTCACCTAGATTTCCTTCACTTAGCTTTACTTGTTAGGACCTGGCTTCACTCACCGGGGTTTCCGCCACCTAGCTTCACTCACCGGGACCTAGCTTCACTCATCAAGGTTTTGTTCACCTAGCTTCACTCACTAGGATTTCCTTCACTTCATACCCAGTCCCCGACCAGGACTCAATACGAATTTACTCAACCAAACTTAAATCGGTGTCAACACCAAAATAACAATCAGGTCGGACTGCATCAACAATAGCTAAGCTTCTGGACCGCCCACCGCGAGCACTTTTCGATTTACCCTGATGGCCAGTGGAAAACTTTCATAGGGCCGGTCCATTCGATTGAGGTTGAAAAAATCTCTTTAATTATTTTTTTTAGTATAGTACATGTACCTTAATGGGTAGCGAATTATCAAGATGGGCGTACTTTTTTCCTTTTACTCTGACAATTAATAGAATTTTTCATGAGATCGAATCAGTCGTCTTAGATTTGATGTTACTTGACTTGATTAATTATTTTCTAATACACTTGTCTTTTATGTTTGATCATTTTCATAATTTCGTTGTATTTTGACATCATTGGTGCAATTAAATGCATCATAGCTAACATTGATAAACCATATATTGATTTATCATCTTGCTTATCATCTAATGATTCAATACACAAATAAGATAAATCTAATTTTATAGTAAGATGAGATGGGTGTATCATCTTACTTGTTCTACGTGATCATGCTAATTTATGAGCAGTGATGTAAATTAATCAAACATTCAAAGCTTCCTCCTAATGCACATTCAAAGCTTCCCCCTAAGTGCCCCAGGGTTGTAATATAGCGGTGAGATTTTTCAAGTGGTTAAATAGACATCTATGATTCGAATCTCAGCTTTGACACATTATAGAAATTTTCCTTTAGTTGAACAATAAACGTAAGAATATTAATCGTTTGGATGAACATCTATGAGCGTTTTCTGATTTTCTTTGATGACCTATGGGAAACTTTCATGGTGTCGATCAAATTGGTCACCTCCAAAATTAATTGGTTCAAAGAGTTGAATACTTGGATTCCTCCAAAGTGTAGTAAACTCAACTTTGGGAATGAGTTGGGTAAATGAATGGTTCAACCTTAATTCAACATAGTTTAGCATTCTATCTCTCCTTACAGCAGCCTTTCTATTTGATGTAAGATATGATAATGCTCACATCAAGTGTTCCTTATCGTCAGTCTCATAGTCAGATGAAAGAAGATAAATCTGGTACTGATCAATGGCCCCCTTAAGTGGGAGGATTATTTGTCATAGTCATGATTCAAATCCTTGCGCATTGATATAAGTCTACTATTGGAGTATCAACTCAGCTACATCCTAGGGCTACTGAGTACTCTCATGAGATGATGCATGATCACTTTGTGTTTGGTGGTAGGATGATATTGTGTATAAAAGATTGGTCAATGCATGAAGTATTTGATATTGCAGAGTTCTCAAGAAAAATCGAACCATATTAAATTTATTATACACAATCTATGTTGCAAGAGACTATTTTTACAACTAATGCAAATTCATGTCATAAAATCACACAACAGAAATTTTGCTATTACGTTAAAGTCGTACTTCTGACTTTTTTTGCATGATAAATAAAAATTTTCATGATATATATGAAAAACAGATGACTCACATGATCTCTTTAATTATTTGCCCAAAACTTAATGTCCAAATAAACTAAGATAGCTTATGTATAGGTTTTTTATCTTTTGAATAAAGAAAAAATTAACAATAAATGCAATAAATCTGAAATCCAACAAAATTCGCAGTTATAGATTATAACTGCCTAAATCATTGGTGAGGGAATTAAGTAATTAATAATAGCTAGCTTCTGACAAACAAAAAAGATGAATGGCGTAAAAAGGTATACACACAACAATAGTCTCCTTCCTACTAGGGCGGTCCCCCTGGTGCCTGCCCAGCTCTGCCCTGCCCTGCCGCCAACTAAACCATGCATGTTTTAGGGAAGGTAAATCATTAAGAGCAAACAGCCAACTGTTGAGATTCAGAAAGGTTCTCAGATGTCACCTGATTCCTCAGATCAATGCTTTTTTATTTTTGAAATGGGCATCACGTGAATACTTTATCATTTATCTTTTGAATCTTTGTCCTCACTCGATTTATCATCTCTGATAAGGTTTTTCATTTTACTCTGCAGTTGATCTAAAAATAGTAAATATGAGTGCTTTCGATTTATTTAGATAGTCAATAAATCAAATTGATCGTCTTAATATTAATCGACGTAAACTTGAATATCTAATATTAAATAATCATTTGTTTTTAATAGGGTTCGATGACTTGACTTCCCCATCTAACTTGATAGGAGGAATCTTAGGCCCCCAAGCCACGTTGGATAGGTCCTGGTCAAACGACTGGTGGGTGTCGTGGCTCAATTACAAGACATATGGGGGCAAAGGTCGTGGAGCCGACCGAGTGCTTGTGTAGCAAACCCACTTGGCCGATTGGCGAACGAATTAGTCGAGCGATGGGTCTACTCTTGTAAGTCAGTCGAGTGACCAACATATGAGTTCACGCAACTACAAATTCCTGTGCTTCGTAAACTTAGTGAATGACATTGTCCTCGTCAGTGGGACCCTTGGAGTGCTCACTTGATGCAAAAGCGACTAAGGCCCGGCCGATTAACGAATCGCTTCAAATGCCCAACACAAGGTAGGTTCTCCCGTTGAGTAGTTGACCGCCTTAAGCAGCCAAGCAGCAAGTCATTCTGTTCTGCTAGGTCACCTAGCTTCTAGGTAGCTAGTAGATCCACCACCTTAACCTTACTCCCAGTAAATTAACCTACTCAGTAACTATACTCATAACCTTCTTGATGTTGCAGACTTTACCATTAACCATCAACATACTGTTCGACATGTGAATGGAAAGGGAGGTGGTGGGACTTTCTAGTGAGTAGAAAGTGAGGTGGAGAATAAAGAGACTCCCTTGTGAGTGGGGCTTTAGTCCCACATTGGGAATTTTAATGCAAAATGATTGGTTTGTATTATTTCAGAAGCATGTTAGTTGTGAACAAATGCTAGGAGAGAGGCTCTCTCTCACGCGTGGGTGCGCAGGGAGGGGTGCAAATCCAGGGCCTGGATTTGTACTGAACCAAGTGAACTCGTGTGTGTGCACGGCCTGCGCGCGCCAAATGTCCGACCGGTCGGGGCAAAATTTGTCCAAGCAGATGAATCAACGTTTTACCAAATTGGTTTTGCTCAAATGTAACTGATGCATTAATTTTGATTAATGTGAGGTCAGTAACCCCTAGACGTTTTGATCTGGCCGGTTAATTATCAGTAAATGACAATTAATTCGTCATTTACAACTGCGGGGGTCTGAGCCTATATAAGGAGGTCGTGACCGAGAGCAAAACGCATGGAGACGATATAAAGAAATTCTCCTCCACTCCGCCTCGTTCCCGACCTCCTGTGAAAGTGTTCGGGTGCATCCCTCAGTTTGCCACGAGCAACGAGTGCTCCGTTGTGCCCGTGATCTAATATTGTATCCTGAAAGATAGAAGTCCATCTAAGCCTTGAAGCACCGCCGGAGGAGGACGAATCTATTTCAAGGAAACTGCGTTGCACAGGCCTCAGCAAATTCCTGGTCGGTCGGGAGACGTCCGACCACTACTCAGGAGATCCTAGTCTAGAGACTCCACTCGGGAATTCCAGCTCAGGAATTCTACTCGGGAGCTCGGGAGGCATTGCTCAGGAATACTGGTCGAGAAACCCGGTCGGGAGACTCAGGTCGGCTGCTCGGGAAACTCAGTCAGGAGCTCGGGAGACCGAGTCGGCAGCTCGGGAAACTCAGTCAGGAGCTCGGGAGACCGAGTCAGCAGCTCGGGAAACTCAGTCGGGAGCTCGGGAGACCGAGTCGGCAGCTCGGAAGATCCAGTCGGGAGCTTGGGAATTCAGCTCGGGAGATTGCTGCTTGCGAAAAAGGAATTCGGGGCCACTCAACAGATAAGGTGAAGTTATTGTAGTAATTTCAATTTATTGTAACTTCTCCGAAAAGGAGCCCATTTCTTCCAACAAACTTGAAACAGACTCTATTCTGTTGAGATGGCCACCGAACGTGTTGAGGTGAAATAGACTCATCACTAGGCCCCCTCTGCCCCGATCGGGAATGTCCCGATCAACCATGGGGAAAATCCAGAGAAGTTCACTGGGCTGAACTTCAAGAGGTGGCAGCAGAAGATGCTCTTCTACCTAACCACGCTCAATCTGGCTCGGTTCTTGACCGAGGACCCTCCCAAGCATGATGAGGTTGCAGAGGTGGAGGCTTGGACTCATTCTGAGTACCTTTGCCGAAACTACATTCTCAACTGCCTGGCCGACTCGTTGTATGATGTGTACAACACGAAGAGAACGGCTAAGGAGCTATGGGAGTCCTTGGACAAGAAGTACAGAATGGAGGATGCAGGGGCCAAGAAGTTCATCGTGGGTCGATTCCTGGACTACAAGATGGTTGACTCTAAGACAATGATCAGCCAAGTCTAGGAGCTTCAGGTGATCCTACATGAGATCCACTCAGAATGTATGGTTCTGAGTGAAACCTTCCAGGTAGCAACCATCATTGAGAAGCTGCCTCCCGGCTGGAAGGATTTCAAGAACTACCTGAAGCACAAGCGGAAGGAGATGAACGTGGAGGAACTCATTGTTAGACTTTGCATCGAAGAAGACAACAAGGGTTCAGAGAGAAATATGTTCTCTCAGGCTACTGTGAAAGCCAACGTGGTCGAGCACGGACAAAGCTCGAAACGGAAGAATGCCAAATCTTCCAAGCTGGGACCCAGAGGAAACATCGCCAAGAAGTTCTCTGGGATGTGTTACATGTTGGGATCTCCCGGCACCAAAACACAAATCGTAGCAGAAATAACATCCCTCGAGCGATCCATACGAAAGAAAAACTCGTACAAAGTTCATCTATCTAATAGATCTGTTTAAATGTATACCTTTGGAGCGTGCCCTTTCGCTTATCCCGCTCGCCTAAGATGCACCGGATCTCTTGCACGTTCAAGTGTTCGTGCCTCTATTCGTATCCATACGAACATGATCTCTCAACTTCGGGAAGAAATACCTTAGTTGTGCTAGCAACTTGAGGTAGTTCACAATACTACCAAGAACCCAAAAAAGGGTTTCGGCCAAGAGGGAGAAGAGGAAGAAGAGAGGAACGGAAGAAGGGAAAAACACTTACTTGTCATTCAAAATGACTAGACCCTCTTTTATACTCATCCCATGAATATGAAGAGTCTTTTGTCTCTTTGGCTTCCCTTCATTAAAGCCAATAAAAAAGCACGTCTTTTTATGTGACTCTTCACCTTCTTTTTAACCAATGAAGAGAGACTTTTCTCTTTCCTTCATTAAACACTTTAATGAATTTCTCCTGTAATTCCGACTGGGCCTCTCGGGCTCCCGACCAGGTCTCCCGAGCAAGTCCCCGAGCTCTCGACCAAGTCTGCCGAGCAAGTCGCCAGCTCCCGACCCAGTCTGCCGATCAAGTCCCCAAGCTCCCGACTAAGTCTCCCGAGTTCCCAACTCGAGCTTCCAACCTAGTCTCCCTCCAACCTAGTCTCCCAAGTTCCCAACTCGAGCTCCCGAACTCCCGAAGCATCATGTCCTTAGTGTGTGACCGAATAGGTTCTCGTAATGTTGGCAATGTGCCTAAACGCTTTAGACACATAAGCAATGAGCGGCATCTAGCAATGCATCGTTGTTACCCAAGTAACAAGAAATGTCGAGATCCGACTAAACCTCCATGATTATGATAATGTATGACCTTGTCCTTCTATCCTTGATATCTAGATTGACCAATGAAGCATAGATCGTGTCATCCTCGATCAATCTATGTGTTTCTTGATCCCCGAGTAGACTCACTCAAACAAATGTGCTCAATATCTCTAATTGACTCATTTGAGCATGGTTATACGTTTTAGTAGTCCTACTTGATCAAGGGGCCCACAGATATCATATTGGTACCAGAAGCACTAAAGTCAAACCTGTGTTTTGATAATGGCAAAGGGTTCAAAAGTTAAGGTGTTGTTGTGATCTAACAAGCTTACTAAGTGTGCAGGAAAGTCCTAGGTACACTAGGCAAGATGTCTTGGCAAAGGGCTGGGCAAGAAGTCCTGATCAAGGGCTGGGCAAGAAGTCCTGGTCAAGGACTGGGCAAAAAGACCTGACCAGAAGTTGGGCAAAGAAGTCCTGGTCGAGGACTGGGCAAAAAGTCTTGGCAAAGGGCTAGGCACCGAAGAAATGACCAGAAGTTGGGCAAGAAGTCCTGGTCACGGACTGGGCATGAAGACCTGATCGGGTGGATTGGGCAAAAGTCCAATCGAAGGAGCCAGTTGGCAAAAGATAAACTCTCCTGAGAGGAGTAGGTGAGGACGCACTCCCCGTGCGAGGGAACTGTAGGCGTCGGTTCGACCTAGGGTTCCATTTGGGAAACCCAAAGTCAGAACCAAGACAGCTCAGGTTGTAAATAATGCTAACATATTTGTTTTTTGTGTTTTGGAACTAACCTTGGTTGCAGGGAACGAAGGAACGTGGTTCTGCAGCTCGGGCGCCTCAATGGAATGAGGCGCCTCACTGGGACTAGGCGCATGTATGAATACGGGCGCCCCAAGTGCAAGGCAAAAACAAAACCAATGAAGCAAGCTGCCACGAAGCCTCTGGATAAGCGCCCCCATTAGCCCAGGCGCCCCAGTCAGCCCAGGCGCCCTAGTCGAGTGGATAAGCGCTGACCGAGACTGCGGATAGGAGTTCTCACAGGTGAGACCACGTGTCAGGCGCCCCCATCGACACAAGCGCCCCTATGGGTGCTATAAAAGGGGGTTCACCCCCAAGGCTTCATAGAACTTCGCACACAACGCTCCAAGCACTTTCGTTCAAGCGCTATGCTCCGACAAGCTCCGACATCGAGATTCCAGCACCGACGATGACCCTCTGCTCCGAACTTCGATCCACCTCGGGCGTCGGTAAATTTAATTTATGAAAAGTGTTGCAATTTTAATTCCAATTCTATATATATACTTAAAGTTGTAAAAGATTTTTTCGAATATTGAATTGCCCAATGTAAACAGTCAGGGACCGTGGGTCTTAGAGTAGGAGTCGACCGCGACTCTGAACCAAGTAAAACCAACATGTGTTCGCAATTGTTTTATCATTTTCTACTGCGTAATCGCTCTATTTTACAAAAAAAATTGATATCGATATTCACCCCCCCCCCCTCTATCAATTTTCTCTGATCCAACATATCACTCCCGTCATATGGGAGGGATAGATCTCATCTACATCAATCACATACCTCCGCATAATTCATTACATACCCAGTGATCTCCTTTATAGTCCACCCTGTTATGGGTGACGTTTGATGATACCAAAGTACATAACTCCTTATATAGGGAATCGTAGTGACTTCAAGTCTAAGGACTATTCATACTAATAGTCACATGAGAAAGTTTATGACACTCATATGGCAATCTATGAAACTTTCTCTAATGTATACCCATGTGTCAATTTGATATCACATATCCATGACTTGTGAGCTCAAGTCATCAATTGACCTACATGCTAGTCTCCATGCATCAATATTGTCCTTGAATATTAATGCTTGACTAGAAATAATTTAGTATAGTGTTCTCTACATTATCTTACTATCGATTCAACCAATTGATATAATGTAGATAAGAATCTACTACACAAGGATATTATTATACTTAGTTATTTGGCACAAAAATAAAGTAAGTATAATAACCAAACATGTCTTTATTAATGATAGAATATGATACAAAAAGTCCCTAGTCAATCATTACATAATTGGCTCTAGGGCTCCTACTAACACTACAACTGTGGCCGAGTGGGCCACAAGTCTTCGGAATGCAAGAACCCGAAGAAGAAGCTGGAGGCCAGCCTGAACGACGAACCAGAAATGGAAGTCCTCTGTGCCGGGGTCTCCGAATTGAACCTAGTGGGTTCAAACCCGCGGCAATGGTGGATCGATACTGGAGCCACAAGACATGTATGCTGCAATAAGGAACTGCTCTACAATTTTGAAGAAATTAGTGGAGAGAAGTTGTTCATGGGGAACTTGGCAACCTCGGACATCATGGGCCAAGGGAAGGTGGTGCTGAAGATGACCTCGGGCAAGGACCTCACTCTCACCAATGTGTTGTATGTTTCGGAGATTCGAAAGAATCTAGTGTCCGGATCATTATTAAGCAAGCATGACTTTCGCATTGTGTTTGAGTCCGACAGAGTTGTACTGTCGAAAAAGGGAATGTTTGTGGGAAAGGACTATGTATTTGGTGGGTTGTTTAAGCTCAGTGTAATGACCATTAGGCCTAAGATAAATAAAACAGAGAGCTCTTCCACGTATATTCTTGAGTCTTCAAGTTTATGGCATGATAGACTAGGGCATGTGAATTACGATGTGATTCGTAGATTAATGAACATACAGAGCATACCGACATTCCACCTTAACCCGAAATACAAGTGTAAGACTTGTGTTGAAGCAAAGTTGACAAGGTCATCCTTTCAACATGTTGAAAGAAGCAATGAACCACTCGGCCTAATTCACACAGTCGTATGTGACCTTAAAGGTACACCGACACGTGGTGGGAATAAGTACTTCATCACTTTTGTAGATGATAACACTAAATATTGTTATGTGTATCTTCTCAAAAGCAAGGATGAAGCTATAGAGAAATTCGTTCTCTATAAGAATGAGGTTGAAAATCAACTTAATAAGAAGATTAAGGTGGTTCGAAGTAACCGAGGTGGTGAATATATGTCACCATTCGCTGAGTTGTGTTCTGAACATGGGATCAGACACGAAACAACAGCTCCTTATACCCCTCAGCAAAATGGAGTTGCTGAGAGGAAGAATCAAACTCTTAAGGAGATGATGAATGCTCTTCTATTGAGCTCTGGACTGCCAGATTCCATGTGGAAGGAAGCTGTGTTAACAGCTAATTACCATTTAAATAAGGTCCCTCGAAAGAAAATAGATAAGAGCCCTTATGAGTTATGGAATGGAAGACGACCATCCTATAAATACTTGCGATTGTGGGGGAGTCTTGCCAAAGTTTTGGTGCCTGATCCGAAAAGGATTAAGATAAGATAAAAAACTGTTGATTGTATATTTATTGGATATGCACATAACATCAGTGCATATCGATTTTGTGTTTATGAGTCACAATTACTGGATATACACAAGAACTCGATAATAGAATCAAGAAATACCTCATTCTTTGAGCATGTGTTTCCATATAAGACCCGAGAGGACGATAGCTCCTCAAAACGGGTGGAGGAAATACTAGAAGAAGAAGAAGAGAATGATGAACCAGTTGAGACTGCGCCTCGGCGGAGTAAGAGAGCTCGGGTGGAAAAATCTTATGGATAAGATTTTATCACTTTCATGTTGGAAGGTGACCCCCAAAGCTACTCAGAAGTTGTGAACTCTTCTGAGGGACCGCACTAGAAAGAGGCAATTGCATCTGAGGAGAATTTATCTTGCAAAATCACACTTGGGAACTTGTGGACCTTCCTCTGGGGAGTAAACCATTAGGTTGCAAGTGGATCTTCAAGAAGAAGAAAAAATCAGATGGCACAATTGACAAGTATAAGGCCAGATTGGTCATTAAAGGTTACCGACAACGAGAAAACCTTAATTACTTTGATACGTATTCTCCTGTGTCGAGAATAACTTCCATTATAGTGTTGTTGGCTATTGCTGCTCTATGGAACCTGGAAATACATCAGATGGATGTAAAGACGACCTTTCTAAATGGTGATTTAGAAGAGAAAATTTACATTGAGCAACCTGAGGGGTTTTCTGTGCCAGGACAAAATAACCAGGTTTGCAAATTGGTAAAGTCTTTATACGGCTTGAAACTGATGGATCGTCTAGGTGTGCTAGAGGGGGATGAATAGCACGTTTTCGTCGTTTTGATCTCTACAAATTCGTTAACGCAGCGGAAACAATAATATGCAAAGTAAATAAGAAATAAACCAATGCTAACAACCTGATTTACTTGGTATCCACCCCGGTCGGGTGACTAATCCAAGAATCCGTCGGTGGATCAACCCCCGGATAACCTCCGGCTAGATTTGTCGCTCCTTGTGGGTGGAGAAACCTCACCACAAACACTTGGAAGCTCTCTGATCACAATAGACTACTAACTCACTTTAGCCAAGCGAGTTTCGTCAAGAGTCTCAGCCACCACGAAGTCCTCTTTAAATAGAACTTGGCCTGAAACCCTCGCCACCAGTCGACTGGTCTAGCCTTAATTACTAGCCAACGGCTAGCTCAACGGCTATATTTCGGGGATACCATTCGACTGCCATTTTACCAGTCGACTGGTCCAGCCCCGAAATCATTCTGTGAGTTTTATCAGTCGACTGCCTCCCAGGCAGTCGATTGCCCCACTCAAAAACCTAGGTTTTCCCTTCTTGAGTACACTTCCCTCAGCACTCAAACCCTAGGACTTTCCCGAGTATAATCACACAACACTTGTACCCTCACGACTCGACTGACTCCTCCTCCGCAGCCTCGACTGTTACCTTCGCATCCTCTTCATCTTCGGTTCCCGTCTCTCGGATGCACGCAAGTCTCCAGCTTGCCTCCATGACATCCTTCACGCATGCCTAGAAGTCCGCGCCATCAGCTCATCGTCCCTGCTCTCCAATGTCCCTCAGGTGCGCACACAAGCCCGCGGCTTTTCTCCATGCCACCCTTCACCGTACCGAGGCCGTCCAGTCAAGTTCATATGTGTAACCTGTACAACCTGCACACTCAACATACACATATGAGATAACTAGGGTAAACCTAACTTAAACCCTTTGCCCAAACATCAAAACTCATGATCACTCCGGACCACAGATTGCCTCAACAATCTCCCCCATTTTGATGTTTGGCAATACGTTTAAGTTAGGGAAAGCAAAATAGTAGTTAATAGCAAAAACAATACTAAATAAATGCATATGCAATGCATACATGGATCCTATCCCAAAGCATCCTACACCTAACCCTTCAAGTTAGGAATTTTCCACACCTAACCCTCCAAGTTAGGACTTTTTTACACCTAACCCTCCAAGTTAGGAATTTCCACACCTAACCCTCCATGTTAGGACTTTTCTACACCTAACTCTCCATGTTAGGACTTTTCTACACCTAACTCTCCATGTTAGGACTTTTCTACACC
>JAGFNQ010003120.1:161873-238926 GCA_024364735.1 Boesenbergia rotunda
AGTGTCCCATTTTCTTGAGCTCTTTCTTCCTTGGACACTTGGTGTGGTAGTGCCCTAGCTCACCACACGTGAAGCATCTAATTCTTTTCTTCTTCTCTTGGGCTTCTACATTCCTACAATTCATGTTAGATTTAAATTGACTGGACCTGGGTTTAGAAAGTACCTCCTTCTTACCTAGAGGACACTTGTCTTTGTAGTGTCCCTTTTGGTTGCACCCAAAGCATGTGATATGGTCCTTGATTCTTACTTTGGTGGAGGTAGAGGCTAGGTTGACTTCTTCCTCAACCTTGGATGATGTGGATGCTTTCTCTTGATCCGGTATAGTTGAGGGTCTCTCCTCCCCCTCAATTCTTGAGATTCTGGCTTCCTCTTCTTCTCTTGAGGAGGTTGATGATCTTTCACTTAATTCTTCCTCCTCTTGGGCTATCGAGTTCACTTCCTTGGGATCTTCCACTACTTAACCTCGTGTAGGGTTTTTATGAAATTCTTCTACTTTGATCCACAATTCATGTGCATTTTTGTATGTTCCTACACCATTCAAAACATTAGTAGGCAAAGTATTAAGCAATATGACAATTACCTTTTTATTCTCCTTGGATTGATTTTCTTGTTCTTAATTCCAATATCTAGGTCTAAGCCTCTTCCCGTGCTTATCCTTTGGAATCTCGAAGGGTTCTTCAAGCGCAATCCCAAGGTCCCACTCCATTCCTAACTACATCTCCATCCGTGACTTCCAATACCCGAAATCGTCATGGTCGTAGGCCGGCGGGGTGTAGATGTCATCCCCGAATTTTTCTTCCATGTTCTTCTTCTCTAGCGTGTGGCCCCTCGGTGGTTAGTCCGATCAAGAGCGGTCCTTCGCTCTGATACCAACTGATGGATCGTCTAGGCGTGCTAGAGGGGGGTGAATAGCACATTTTCGTCGTTTTGATCTCTACAAATTCGTTAACGCAGCGGAAACAATAATATGCAAAGTAAATAAGAAATAAACCAATGCTAACAACCTAATTTACTTGGTATCCACCCCGGTCGGTGACTAATCCAAGAATCCGTCGGTGGATCAACCCCCGGATAACCTCCGGCTAGATCTGTCGCTCCTTGTGGGTGGAGAAACCTTACCACAAACACTTGGAAGCTCTCTAATCACAATAGACTACTAACTTACTTTACCCAAGCGAGTTTCGTCAAGAGTTTCAGCCACCACGAAGTCCTCTTTAAATAGGACTCGGGCTGAAACCCTCGCCACCAGTCGACTGCCAATTTACCAGTCGACTGGTCTAGCCTTAATTGCTAGCCAACGGCTAGCTCAATGGCTATATTTCGGGGATACCAGTCAACTGCCATTTTACCAGTTGATTGGTCCAGCCCCGAAATCATTCTGTGGGTTTTATCAGTCGACTACCTCCCAGGCAGTCGACTGCCCCACTTACACACCTAGGTTTTCCCTTCCTGAGTGCACTTCTCTCAGCACTCAGACCCTAGGACTTTCCCGAGTATAATCACACAGCACTCGTACCCTCACGACTTGACTGACTCCTCCTCCGCAGCCTTGACTGTTATCTTCGCGTCCTCTTCATCTTCGGCTCCCGTCCCTCAGATGCACGCAAGCCTCCAGCTTGCCTCCATGCCATCTTTCACGCATGCCTCGAAGTCCGCGCCCATCAGCTCATCGTCCATGTTCTCCAAGGTCCCTCAGGTGCGCACACAAGCCCGTGGCTTGTCTCCATGCCACCCTTCACCGTACCGAGGCCATCCAGTCAAGTCCATATGTGTAACCTGTACAACTTGCACACTCAACATACACACATGAGATAACAAGGGTAAACCTAACTTAAACCCTTTGCCCAAACATCAAAACTCATGATCACTCCGGACCACAGATTGCCTCAACAAAAACAAGCTCCAATGCAGTGGCATGAAAAATTTGATAATGTCATGCGAGAGGGTGGATTCAAACTTAATGAATGTGATAAATGTGTCTACTCGAAAGCTACAGAAGATGACTTTGCCATCTTGTGCTTATATGTAGATGACATACTTATCATTAGGAGCAATGATAAGATAATCAAATCCACGAAAGACATGTTGAACTCAAGATTTTACATAAAAGATATGGGCCTAGCTGATGTGATTCTAGGAATCAAAATTCTTAGAACAGTGGAAGGACTTGTTCTTAGTCAATCACATTATGTGAACAAGATTCTTGAGAAATTCACCAATGGTGATACTGCGTTGGCACACACGCTGATAGATACGAGCCAACATCTATAGAGAAATCGAGGAGAAAGTATCTCTCAGGTAGAGTATGCTCGGGTGATTGGAAGTCTAATGTACATGATGAATTGTACACGACCAATCTTGGCCTACGCAGTAAGCAAACTGAGTAGATACACGAGTAATCCCGGTGTTGAGCACTGGAAAGGGATAACAAGAGTACTGAGGTACTTGTGATATACTCGTGGAAATGGATTGCACTATATGAGATATCCTACTGTTATCGAAGGATACAGTGATGCGAGTTGGATATCTGATATAAAAGACTCAAAGTCTACGAGTGGTTATGTGTTCACTCTGGGCAGTGCAACCATTTCTTGGAAATCTTCTAAGCAAACCGTAATAACTAGATCCACGATAGAGTCTGAGTTTGTAGCTCTTGTCAAATATGGTGAAGAGGCTGAATGACTACGGCAATTCTTAGAAGATGTACTGAGATGGCTGAAACCCATGCAGGCAATCTGCATACATTGTGATAGTCAATCTGCAATTGGCCGGGTACAAAGCCATCTGTATAATGGTAAGTCTAGACATATACGTAGGAGACATAATACCATTAGACAACTACTCTCAACTGGAGTTATCACTGTTGACTATGTGAAGTCAAAGGATAACTTAGCGGATCCGCTAACCAAAGTGTTAAATCGAGAGTTAGTTGCAAGCTCATCAAGAAGGATGGGCTTGATGCCGATAGAAAATGTTGGTGCAAAGGAAACCCAACCTATGCAGACTGGAGATCCCAAGAACTAGGTTCAAAGGGACAACCTAACTGCACTGACAAAGTTATTCACTGTAAGGGAACGACCCTTTCAAACAGTGAAGGATGGTGGTTAAGCGTACTACTTTTAATGATTCAATAGAGTTATGTGGAAAACTCTTAAGAGATCATCTATGTGAGAAAGAAGTGGGGCCGCTTCGAAGAGAATTGGAGGCACAATTCTTAGAACTTCTTGTAGAATCAGGCGTGTTCATGGCCGAGAACGAACACACTCATGAGAACTGAGGTGTATCAGGGAGAGTCCTGGGTGAGATGTGTCAATGCTTACATTAATGGCAACACAGTTCAAGGACATCATGTCTACTGTCAGCCAGGAAGCAAACAGATCTTCACAAGGTAAGGTTCAAAGAGTGAAACCTACCTATCCTATACACGACTCAACTGCTGAATACTATCACCATGTTTCCATTCATGTGGGAGATTGTTGGATATCATGTGAATGAAAAGGGAGATGGTGGGACTTTAGTCACACATTGGGACTTTCTAGTGAGTAGAAAGTGAGGTGGAGAATAAAGAGACTTCCTTGTGAGTGGACTTTAGTCCCACATTGGGAGTTTTATGACAAAATGGTTGGCTTATATTATTTCACAAACATGTTAGTTGTGAACAAATGCTAGGGGAGAGTCTCTCTCACGCGTGGGTGCGCAGGAGGGGGTGTAAATCCAGGGCCCGGATTAGTACTGAACCAAGTGAACTTGTGTGCGTGCATGACCTGCGCGGGTCAAATGTCTGACCGGTCGGGGCAAAATTTGTCCAAGCAGATGAACCAACGTTTTTCCAAATTGGTTTTGCTCAAATGTAACTGATGCATTAATTTTGATTAATACGAGGTCAGTAACCCCCAGACGTTTTGATCTGGCCGGTTAATTATCAGTAATGACGATTAATTTGTCATTTACGACTACGGGGATCTGAGTCTATATAAGGAGGTCGTGACCGAGAGCAAAACGCACGAAGATGATGTAAAGAAATTCTCCTCCAATCCGCCTCGTTCCCGACCTCCTGTGAAAGTGTTCGGGTACATCCCTCAGTTCGCCACGAGAATGAGTGCTCCGTTGTGCCTATGGTCTGCTGTTGTATCCTGAGAGACAGAAGTCCATCTAAGCCTTGAAGCACCAACGGAGGAGGACGAATCTGTTTTAAGGAAACTGCGTTGCGCAGGCCTCAGCAAATTCCTTGTCGGTCGGGAGACGTCCGACCCCTACTTGGGAGATCCTAGTCAGGAGACTTCACTCCAGAATTCCATCTCGGGAGCTCGGGAGACACTGCTCAGGACTACTGATCGAGAATCCCGGTCGGGAGACTCGGGTCGGCAGCTCAGGAAACTCAGTCAGGAGCTCGGGAGACCGAGTCGGGAGCTCGGGAGACCGAGTCGGGAGCTCGGGAAACTCAGTCGGGAGCTCGGGAGACCGAGTTGGCAGCTCGGGAGATCCAGTCGGGAGCTCGGGAATTTAGCTCGGGAGACTGCTGCTTGCGAAAAAGGAAGTCGGGGCCACTCAACAGATATGTTGAAGTTATTGTAGTAATTTCAATTTATTGTAATTTCTCTGAAAAGGAGCCCATTTCCTCCAACACATACCGCATCAACATACCCCAAGTAAGGTCATCGAGGAGCTATAAGAGGTTGATTGTCGATCAACTAGCCTACCCACAAACATCTAGCGGATCGGTAAACATGCTTCGCTCTTCCTCTCTAGCTCTTTTAGTTATTGTGACATAGTCAAGTAGCCCCTTTGACCAAGTAAAGCACCATTTCAATGTGGCCTAGGGCTATACTTTAGATTCCTTATTAGACCAATTGGGCTTCCCTTTCAAGGTCTTTTTACATTGAGTTTTCATGTGAACATGGCAAAAGGTTCACCAGCCCGCAACTTTTGACCACACTCTAACATGATTCGTATGATGCCATTCTGGTACCCCCATTATGAGATTGGTGAGCTCAATTGCTCAGTAAACCTATAGGTCGACAGATTTCTTATCGAAAATCTAGCAATATTATAGTTTTTTAGCTAATGTGACACACTGACGGTCGAGGGTTACCAAAGGTATTGGATATGAATAGGGGTCCCTCCTTCACAGTACAAGATATATCATTACACATTCTAATTTTGCCACTCTATTTTTCCACAACTTACGAGCTAACTTGAGCATTAGAGTACCTGTGTCAGGGACCCCTTGGTCTTGTCTCTAACATTCTTTTTCCTTAGTTGTTTTCATCTCAGGGAGTTGATACCATAATTCTACGTCTTTCTCGGGTCAGCAGCAGTGACACGTTATTTTTCTTCATAACCACCTCGAGTCTACACGTGGTATGCCCTGTTAGTTTTCTCAATTTGAGAACAGGATCATAACTCATTCGTTCTGACCAACTAATTTTGCTCTTTGGCCTAATTAGATAGTCTTGTTTGTTTGATTAAACTGACTCGTCTAATTTATATGATTTGATTGACTTGTTAGACTCGTTTATTTCAATGTTCTTTTTGGGTCATCCGTTTGATTAACTTGTCTAACTTATTTGATCCGAATAGTCCATCATCACATCAAGTCCAATTAGCCTGGACATCTAACTAGCTTGACTTACCTATCCTATTGGCTAGCTTAACCAATCTGCCTGATCAACCTGTTGACACACCCAACATGTTTGGATTGATTAGAGATTGACCAAATTGATCGGCTCATCCATCTCGAGAAGATTGACTCTAGGTCATATTAAATTGTCCTAGTAAATTTATCCAATTCACTTATCCATCTTGCTATCTTGGACTAACCAACAAGTCCAACCTGATTAAACCAATATGAACGTTTTGCCATCTCGTTTGACCACTTGATCTGACCCCAACTAGCTCATTGGACATGATTAGCACAACCGAACTATTCAACTGATCAAGACTTATTATTAACCCATT
Organism: Boesenbergia rotunda; assembly: GCA_024364735.1. Lineage (NCBI taxonomy): Eukaryota > Viridiplantae > Streptophyta > Magnoliopsida > Zingiberales > Zingiberaceae > Boesenbergia > Boesenbergia rotunda. The sequence continues at coordinate 167,832 of JAGFNQ010003120.1, forward strand.
GGTCCTTTCTAAAGTTTGACCCCTCCTAGACTAAACATTTTGCTTAGTTGACTATTTGACCAACTAATCATGCACCGTCTCTCCTAACTAGCAACAAGATCAATTGACTTGCAGGCTAATATGATCGATCCCTAACTCATTGAAACTAACCAACGTTTTTTACCTCATCCAACCCATCTAGTCTAACCCATCTAAACAAACCACTCCAACCCAAGTAGATTGTTTGATCCAACAACCTGATCAGACTAACCAATTAACTTACAATAATCAATTAAGTCCTTAACTAATGAAAATGTTAGAAAAATAGTATACTTAGTGTTAAGGTTCATTTAAGAAAGATTGAGCGGATGCATGCTAAAGATGACAAATTTTCAAAATTTGTATGAGCCCGTTCAGTCAAATTGATCTAGTTGATTAGGCAAATTATGCTGCATGATCAGCCGTCAAGCTGGGCTAAACTAGTTGGAGAAGTTTGGCTAGCCAATTGATCAACTTGTTTGGACGAGTTAGATCGGACAAACAAACTTGCTTAACTAGTCGGGAAAGATTGGTCTATCAGACTAGTTGAGCTAGCTAGTTGAACTTGACAGGCCAGCTACATGGTGCAAATAACCAAGTGTTATAGTTGGGTCGATTAAACCAGGAGGTTTGCGTGTACATGACAATTGAATTTATTTAGTAGATTGAATAGATCAATTTAGTCAATTAAACCTTCAGGTAAAATAGAACGATAGGTTGAACTACCACTAAGGATAAACAAGAAAAGCAGATTTATAAGTCCCTCATTGATCCCTCTATTTTTCTCCCCATAAGTTTTTTTTCATTCATTTGACTAAACAAGCAAAATGATAAATTAATATTCATTAATTCACATATTTATTCATCCTCAAACTACTACAAGTCTTCAAAGATGTCCCTTTTCCCTCTTTCAAAGATTATCAAAACAATTCCACTTTGATTTGAAATCTGAAATATTTTTTTATGTTTCACTTTGAAAATTTTTTTAATTAAAATTATACCATTTTAGAATAATTTTACTAAAAATTGCTCTATGAAAATACATTAATATTTTAAGCTATGCGAGATAAAACTTGGAGATCTATTTTGAATATTTATTTATGAACGATATTTTTAATGATTAATTTTTATAAATATATATGCCAAAATTAGTACGACCAATATCTATCTCTTCCAAGCAAGCCCAAGAGTCAAAGGGCTACTCCTGAGACAATGGAGGCTAGGGAAGGTCCCCAGGCCAATGAACAAAAAAAAAAAAAAAATTGTAAATCGAGGGCTACGCCTCTCAAACACTATGATAATGCACACCGTCAGTCTCTTCCCCTATCCCGCCTTCTCTCAGCTGTCGTCGGAGCTGCCATTGCTATCAAACAGCAAAGTCCAAAGCAAGAGGATGCAGCACACATTTTGAGGAAGGAGAGATGATGATGATCATGGCACCAATTACAAAGTAAGCAAATTTGTCCATTGTGTCTCACACTGGCTTCAATGTCTATTTATAGCAATGCCCACGATGCCACCAAGAAACCATTGCATGAGATTTCTTGCAATAAGAAAAACAAAAAAGAAGATGTCAGCCTTTCCATATCAACATCAACAAGCTCCGCTTCCAAAGAGCTCCAAATCAAGAGAGAGTGAGACTACAAACACAGTTGGCACTGCTATGGCTTCTCAGAAAAAGAAGAGAAAGAGCAGAGATGCCACCTGCTTGAGCTTTGAGCACGACAATGAAACACAGGTAAGCCACTGAAAAACACTTTATTGCCAAGCCATTAATCATCGATTCATAGTTCTTTCTGTCATTAGGACCCAAAGAAAGACACGGTTGGAAAAGCTGGGAAGAAGAGTGAGGCATCGAGTGGGTACATCCATGTGAGAGCCAGGAGAGGCGAGGCAACTGATAGCCACAGCCTTGCAGAAAGGGTAGTCTTCGAAACCTGCCTGCATGGTGTTGAAGTTGTTTCGATCGATCGGCAATTCGCAGATTCTCATGATTTGTATTCTTGAATGATTATGATCAGGTCAGAAGGGAGAAGATTAGTCAGAGGATGAAGCTTCTGCAAGGCCTTGTACCTGGTTGTGACAAGGTAATTGCTTTACCTGCCATTTCTTGTTTGTTTTTCTTTTTCCTTCCCCTTTTTAGGGATTATAAGACATTTGTTGGTTCGTTTCTTTTCATGATCACAAGGTTACAGGAAAGGCTCTGATGCTGGATGAGATAATTAACTATGTGCAGACCATGCAACACCAAGTCGAGGTGATCAAATATCCTGCATGCATGCAGTTTGATGATATGCTCTTACTAGAATTTAACATGCACTTCCATATCCACAGTTTCTCACCATGAAGCTTGCATTGGCGAGCCCCAGATTCCATCACTTGGGCGAGGAGCTCCCTGGCAGTGCGGATCAGCACCAGGTTCAAAAAATAAAATAAAATAAAATTTAGCAATGGCATTATGATTTCCTTGAGGTGATTTGATGGATGTGGAACCTTTGATGTCAGAGAACTTGGAGCGTGCCACAAACCTCGAGGCCAGATCGATCTGTGCCAATTCACCTAGCAGCTCCCGATGAAGTCCCTGTGATGGACAACACTGGGCAGCTTTTGCTGATGCAAGGCCAAGGGCCCATGCCCCCCTTTCTTCAGGTGGTTCTTTCACTTCTCCTCAATCACTCTCACAAAACACTAAAATTCCAAATTACATGGCAAGCTAGCTACACATAAACTGACATTGTTGTTTTATTTCCTTACTGTGCCATCAGGACGATGGCACTGATCTCCTCTTTCAAGTGGCTGAACAAGGACAAGAGCTGCTGAGTCAAGTAGTTCTCAATGATTTATATTTTCAGTCAATAAAATTAGCAGACAATTGAAAGGCATCATCATGATCAAGAGCTAGCAGATTTTATTTTTTTTTTCAAATTTTTTGGGGTGCTTGTTCTGAATGTTCCTACAGCATGTCAGACAGATCTTTGACTAGCAATAGAGCAACTCGTGTGCCATTCCAGTTTGTGGCACTGAGAGAGTCTCCAAAATTAAACTATTCTGAGAAATTTTGATGAACAGAGGGGATGAGAAGTCATGGTGTTGAATGCACAAATCCCTAAAGATTTGCTTGTCGTGGTTCATGATGTGCATGTGTAAGAGGAGGGGACTATTTAATGTCATTGAGGTCAGTGAGGGTGGTAGGGTTCTTGGTGAGGAACAGTGAGGGGACTGCAGGAAGATCTCTGTTCGAAGCAAGCTTTCTGAGGTTTGGGACGACGAGTGAGGCAGCTGCAGTGACAAGAGGCCGTTGATGACTCACCAGCATTGAGAGGCGAGGTGACAGTAGAGGATTCAATGGATTTGTCTGCGTCAATATGACTTTTATGAGCAATGCTGTGCTCGGTGGACATGAGCTCCGATAGTTATTGATGCATTTGATTTATTAACTAAAATAGACCCAACAAAAAAAAATTATTGGTAATCAAAATAGATTTTTAAAAAATACAATATCCAATAAACATTCCTGAATATGTTGACCAAATATATAAAAAATGATTAATAAGATTGGGTAACGTCGAATCTCGAATAATCGATTCGATTTCATAAAAAAATTTTATTCATCATCATCAGAGTAAATTGATAAACACACAAGATAGACTGTCCAGAAATCTAGCAGGATCAAATACATAAGATACGATGACAAAGTAAGTTGTAAATTCATTTACCAAGCTTGTTTATTCTGCCTTTTCGTTAGGTCACGAAGCAAGTGCTGCTGTAGCTAGTACCTTGTGAAACTTTCGTTGTATTTTCATTCGGAAAGGCCATTGAATCCTGGGACCTGACCTGATTTGTTGTTATTTGTCTATGATGAAAAATACTATTACAAATGACATTGCCACGAAGCTAACATCGTGGTTACTGTTCAAGTATCATCGCAAATAGATTATACAACAGAAAAGTCCTCACAGTCATCATAAGTGTTTCATAATTATTGTTGGGAATTGACATTTGCTATATATGGTCGTTGCTTCGTAGATTAAAAACGAACTAAAAATGTGTTAAAAATAAAAAAATTTCGGAATGCATTTTAACAATTAGCCAACAACATATATAATGGTAACAACAAAGACCTATCACAATAGCATCACAAACAGAGACAGATTCAGAAATTATAGTTAGGGGAGACTTAATCAAATGTAATACAGTATATATTATTATTAAAAATGTATACTAAATTTTATCGATATATAACAAAAAAGTTATTACATTATATTGTTCAACAAAATTGTGCCCTACGAGATTTTTAAACATAAAATCCATCTATAATAGAATCTACATCTATATCTTAAATCTCATTCAATATAGAGTGTCAAACAATCTTCAAGAAAATCATCCTCCATTTTATTGCGAAGTGTTGTTTTCACATGCTTCGAAAACTATAATCTTACTCTATGATAAAATACTAAAAGTTAAAAGCAATTGAATTGAAAAATATTGATAAAATCAAATGCAATAAATCAATAATAGTTCTACTATAATTTGATTTTCTAAGTGATGTAAATAATGACAATCAATAAAAAAAATATATTATAAATCATTGTAAATTGTAATTACTGATTTGTGAAGCAAATTAGCCTAGCCCTGCTGCTTTGGGAAAACACCAAAGGTCCAAAACGGCAAAACCAATATGGCTAGGACACAACGCCAACGTTTACACCGAGGCCCGCAACATCTGATGCTTTGGCAGCGAGCTAGCAAAGCCGCAGCGGCGCGGCATGCTTTGGCTACTCGACGACGACCACGACAACGAGAGTCGGAGGCGATTGCGAACATGTTACCGTAAAAAGGAGAAGAAGAAAATATTAGGGATTTAGCCATTTAGGGTTACTTGTCCGCAAGAGAAGCATGGGCTGGTGCGGCAGTGCCGATGCAAACGCCGTTGTAGTGGAGTCACTCCAACGTCGGCTGGTGGCGACGGCGCGGTTTGCCTTCACTCTTCGGCCTTCGCCCTTCGCCGTCTCGTCACGCCTCACGCAGTCACGCGTGTTGGAGATGGGAGCAAATCAAACATTTAGGATTCCACTTATTTTTTATTTTTTGGGTTGGTAGGGCTGGGCTATAGCCCATAAATAGATCCGTCTCTGATCACAAAGAGAAAGAACGAGGGAATGAAGGTGGAAGGATTCTACATCTCTTTTGTCAATGTGTTTGTACTTCTTTTTTTCTGCTCAAGGTCACGACCTCCATATATAGGAGCACCAACCCTAATACTATTAAATGGCCTCCATATATAGGAGCACCAACCCTAACAATATTAAATGGCTGAATAAACAATTACTACTTTTACCAGCTCGCTTGAAATGTTAGTTGTCGGGCATCAATGGTTGATCGTTTCACCCTGACAGTTACGTATTCACCATTAAACGTTCGACTACTTCAGATCAACACATTAATTCATTCGTTATAGACTTCAGTAGGTAAAAGGAGGATTTGGGTGGGAAAACATTGGCTACTTCACTTGAGCAAATTTTATCCCGATATGACATTTGATGAATGCATGCAAGTTGTGCTCGCACATGTGTCATCTTGGTTTAGTGGAATTTGAGTCTTGGATTTACATTTCTAGCGGGCATGTGCACAAGAGAGAACCTCTCCCCATATATATGCACAACATTCATTGGTTGTGATTTAATATAAATCAACTATAAAATCATAAAGCTCCTAATGTGAAACTAAACTTTCAATTACAATGAAATCTCATTTCTTTCCATCTCACATAAATAGAAATAGAATATGTGATAACATTCAACAGTTGAATTTTATATATGATAGATAGGTTCTAACCTTTGAACTTTCCATTTGAAGATATATGTATTTATAGCTAATTAATAGAATGCCATTAAATTGTTATGCCATTTATTTAAGAATTTGAAAGTCACTTAAGACTCTCTTCAATACATTTCAATTCTCATGGCTGTGCTCCACTATAAAAAAAAATCATGATTTACCAAAAAATTCATTATAAATATTTTCACACGAATATATTTTTGTTACAAATAGCCTGTCACTAAAATTTGCAATGAAAAATAAGACTTCGTCGTAAAATTTACACAAATAATTAATTCATCACAAAAATCGTTGTTGATCTGCGACGAACATAGTGTTGTTGCAAATCAATGATGAATTTTGTAATGAAGTTTGGTAGATTTTGCGATAAATTTTTGTCACAAATTTTGTTGCTTATTAGGGTCGAAAAACCATTTTCATCGTAGATCGGTGATGAAGTTTGTGATAAATTTTGGTAGATTTTGAGATAATTTTTTTGTCGTTGATTAGGGACGAAAATTATATTCGTCGTAGATTAGCAGTGAATTTATTCGTCGCTGATATGCTACTAAAACAATTTCGTCGCTGATCAGTGAAGAATCAGATTTTGCGACAAATATTTTTATCCCAAAAGTTGTCTCAAAATCATAATTTCTGCAACCGCACAGATCAAATATATTATATAGTTCATGCATATAAATCTAAACCTGCACAACAAAATTAAACATCCCAGATATATACCAAAATGACAAATCATACATGACAAATAAAAAATCCAATACACATCGTACACATACAAATTCCAAAACAAAAGTCAATCTAATCATCACATCCACTGTTTTTAGCTCCAAGTGCTTGAAATAAGCTAAAAGAAAAAAAAAATTAAGATAAACTACAGCAGTACGAAGCATCACTCCAACTAGTTGCCTCGGTTCCGGATTCATGAAACTTGTCTGCGAGAAGAGGGTATCAGCAGTTTCCCAGATTGACTGAACCAAAACTATTGTATCTTCCCTATATATTGGGCCTTGTCTGTCCTGTAAATGCTCGTTGTACAGATGCAGGCTTCTCTCTTCCATAATCAAACTTCAGTATTGATACAGAACCATCCTGTAACAAAATAACATCAGTACAATTACTCTGCTAATTCAAATAACATTATATCATACACACTATCATTATCTCAAATGAATTACTGCTCTCAGTTTTGAAGTGGAAGAGTACAAGGTTTCACGTGGTAAATGTCGTATAGCAAAGCATACATGCGGTTAATAAAAGAGATTCATTCAATATAATTGGAATGACCAGATCAAATTATTGGATCAAATTAAATTAAAAATTATTAGAATTATTTCATTATAATTATTAAAATAATCCTTTATAATTATATTATTAATCGGTCAATTGACCAAGTACTTTTATACCAGGGTATTATCCTTAGAGCCAAATATCACTGAATAATAAGATTTATCATTACTCATATTCTTTATTGCTATCTTTTTATTCCTTCCTTTTAATATGGTATTAGAGTTATAGCTCTTTGTACCTTACACATCGCATCTTCTTTGTTTGACACTTTTTCTTCTTCTGTTGCCTTTTCTCTTCTAATCTTGTGACTTTTCTCATCAAGTAGCCAAAATACAGTAACAACAATTTGTGTTGCTTTTGTTGCTTTTATTTTTGATGTCAGATATTCAGAGATATCAAATTTTCTCCAAATTGGACATATTGATATTCAATATCCTAAAAGACTCGACAGAACCTTTATCGATCATCCTTTAGCTTTAAGAAGATGTCAAATTTATCTTCAAATTGAATATTGATGGGGGTTGAATGCCCCGTGGGGGGGGGCATGTGGGTTGAAGAAGCTCTGTGGCAATATCCACCAAGTCGGAACGATTCCCTTGTTGTGACACCTGAGATCCTCTCGAGAAAGGGAACTCAGAGACCAACTCGAATAAGTATAGCCCCAAAGATGGCTCCAAAAAGACATACCCCCGAGCTCACCTCTGGAGGTAAGTCCCCGAGAGCACCTCGGAGAAATGAATGCATGGGACCTCCGGGCTGAACAACCTCGTGATCACCTCGGGATAGTGGGGCCCAAGTGTTGGGACCGGGTGCATGTTGACAAGGATACGGGTTCGTAAATTTTAAAATATTTACGTGCAGCGTAAGAATTAGCATAAAATAATTTCTTAAATTATTTTAACCACGTATCTAGCATGCGACCTTATGATGTGTGAACATGATCATAAATTAAAATTTTGCAGAAAAAGTAAACTAATTTACTTTGTACCTCACGTAACTCGAAGTAAGGGACGAGATCCAACCGTAGCGTCCCTTGGAAGCTCCGCCTCTATTCGCGTCCACGCCGAGTTCTCTTCGGGATGACTTCGCAAAGTCACGAGTTTTGTGCCGACGAGAACTACTAGATTCTCCAAAGGCACAACTAGAAAAACAAGAGAGAAAGATGAAAACTAACCACCAAGTAACGGAATCAAAATTCCGGGAAGGAAGGAGTTGCGACCCGCTTCTTCTTCTTCTTCTTTGACACCTTCTTGGTGGAGACTACTCACGGCAACCCTAGGGTGCGCCGGCCCTAGGAGGGATGTGCGCCGGCCCTAGGATGAGGAAGGGGGGGGGGGGCGCCGGCCCTAGGAGGTGGAGAGAAGGAGAGGGAGAGAATAAGAGAGGGAGAGAGCTACTAGATCTCTTGATAACTCAATTGAGGAATTCAAGCCTAGCCTTGGTTCCTTTATATAGTAGCTTCTCCCATGCCAAGTCTCCCCTTTAACGAAATTTTTCATAAGAAATTTATCCTATAAATTTTCTTATGAATTATTCCGTTTATGCCAAGTTTTATTATAACTAACTTTATAATAAAACAAATACATCTCTCCTTTTATTATGAAATAAAATTTATAAGAAATTTATAAATTTTTCTTATCATGGAAAAATCAATTCATAATTGATTTTATAAAATTAAAATAAACCAATCCATGGTTCATTTTAATTTCCATAAAAAGGAATAAATTTCTATAAATTTCTTTATATAAATTTCTATATATAAATCTCTTTATATAAATTTCTTTATATAGATTTATTTATCCATAATTTATAAAACAAATCGCGCTTGATTTATTTTATAAAATAAACCAAATAAATTGGTTTTCTCTCCATGTTGTGGCCGGGCACCCTCTTTGGCCGGCCACACCAAGCCTACCCCCTTGCGAATTAAACTCACTTAATTCGCCCAATAAGCCTTCAAAAGACTTAGCCATTTTGAGCTTCCGTTGCGCCTCTGATTAATTCAGATTCGACTTATTTCTCTTGATCGAAAAATCCAATTTTCAACTCGTTTTAAATCCCTCGGATTACTCGTTGTGCGTGTGACTAAATAGGCTTTCGATTTATGTTGGGCGTCTATAATTAACCAATTATAGAACGATCATGAGTGGCACCTAGTAGTACATCATGATCTCCAATTAATCGAAAGATCAACGGTTGACCTCAGAAATAATTCTGAAACCCTTCAACAGCTCTAATGAATCGTGCCCCATTCCCTTCACCATCTTATACCCACTTGGTTTAGGACATGGTCTATATGTGTCAGTCCACACTAGGCTGACAACGTCACACCTAGCCCAAGTAATGTAGCGACCCGCCTTCTCTTGCCTTAGACGGCCCGCTACTTGTCTCTACTTCTCGACTCTAATGCACGACTAAAAATGCGGAAATCTTTTTTTTTCTTCTCAATTTAAATCTATCTACGATATACTAACTCTAATAGTCATGCATGATACAATGGCATACTTCTTTTCTTTTCTATGGGACTTCTCTGCAGTGGTACCAGTCGACTGCGATCTGGCCAGTCGACTGGTGTATCGAATAGTAGCTACTGTTCGATAGGGCAGTCGACTGGTTCTGAACCAGTCGACTGGCACGCCTGAAACTGAAATTTTCAGATTCGAAACTTAGTTTCAAAACTCCACCAAACACATACTTTTGAGCCATACAAAGTCATGACACCATTTCTATACTCTATACTAGTTTTCTAAACAACTTAGCCAATCAAAACGAATTCAAAAACTCGAAATTAGGACTTTTGCAAGATTTAGCAAGTTATGAAAAACTATATAAACTTTAGGCTAGAGTTTGTACCAAACTTAACTTCTAACCATTTAAACTCATCATGCAAGATTCTATAACATTGCTAAAGCATTATGAAATGAGAAAGCGACTTTTCTAAGCATAATTGAGCAATAAAACTTGATTTTAAAAAAAGGAAACTAGTCCTATCTTGGCACATGCATTAATAACTCCAATAAAGTATCAATATCTCAAACTACTCACACTTCTATTCAACCAATGCAATCATAAGGATATGTATGCTAAATGAAATGGCATGGAATCTTTATTCTACGAAATTGAGCATGTAAAACTACCCAAGGCTTAAAAGTTCGCTAAGCTCCATAAAGCAATAACTTGAAATTTGAATAAACTTAAACATTGTAATTTAAATAACTAAATTGTCTTATCTCAAGGATCTCTCCAAGCTCAGCCATCACACACACTTCACTCAGCACCGCCTCGTCGCCTTCCTTCAGAATTGCTTGCCTTTACCCTTATCTGCAGTAAGAGGAAATGCAACTAGTAAGCAAAAAGCTTAGTAAGTACTATCTAGCTCACAAAATCTCGAAATGTGCAAACATGCTTCTAGAACAATATGAAAAACATATGAGATACTAATATGCTTGAAAGAAAACTAAGAACATGTATAACTCAAAACATGCATACTCAAGCAATAATAAATCTCAATTTACTTTTCTTGGCTCAACTTGAAACTTTAGCTATTCTTTAACTTTTGAAAACTCTTTAAACTTTAGAAAACTTTGCTAAAGCATATACTTGAAAATAATATTCACTTGGATCCACTGAAGACGTAAGTACCATCTCATATGCGCGTTCCCTAAAAGGTTGGGGTAGCGAGCCACCAATCCTAATAGAGCAGACCTTGGTCTACCAGGGCCAAGACCTTGGAATTGGACACCTGGATTTCTTTAACGACGCCCTTGGACGCCGGGTACTGGCCTTAGAAAATAAAATATCTTTTCTTTCTTTTCTTTCTTATCTGTAAATGCCTTGGCATTTTCTCGAGCACCTTGCGTGCTAAAATCCCTAAGTCTTGACTTTTGGGGATTTCTTAAGGCCTTGGCCTTTTCTTTTCTTATCTTTATATTCTCTTTTCTTTTCTCATAACTTTCTTAGCCCCTAATCTCATATAGGGTGCTTAAACAAACTTATACAAGCATATAATAAACTAAGATCACATGCAAAACTTAAACAAAAAGGAAATATCTCTTTTAAAAACTTTTAAGGGAAATTCTTGCGGAAAAATCGCCTCTTACTGCAGGTGAGCAGTACTTACCTTGATATCTTGGACTTACAACCAAGAACGGCGTCGGAGGTTCGGGAGAAACTTGAGATCTCGGAGAATTCTTCGCGCCTACGCGTTCCTCTCGTCGCGGGGATCCCGAATATAGGAATATCTCTCGGAGGAGAGCCTTGGCCGGCCCTCTTGGCCTTGGTGTTGTTTCGCCCAAGAGAGGAGAGGGGAAGGGTCGCGCGGCTAGGGTGAGGAAGAGAGAAAACAAAAAAAATCCAATTTCCTCTCTTAACTTATCTAATTATATTTATGGGGCGGATTGACCTAACTATACCTTATCTATTGTTTCGCCCAATTTATTTTAACAAAACCAACCAGCTCAGCTGGTCACGCGCGCGCCTGGTCACTATGCTGGTCGCGGGTTTGAACCCCCTGCTGCCCTTAATCGTTTTTTTTTAAAAATACTAAACGAACTCGGAAAATTCCATAAAAATATTCTAAAAATTCCTAAAAATATCTAGAATATTTCTAAACCATTTTTAAATATTTCTAAGGACTTTAAGAACTAAAAATGGAAATTTTGGGGCGTTACAATCCCTCATACCTTATGAAAAGTTCGTCCTCGAACTTAGAATAATTCTGGATATCTCTCTCTCATGCTGTCCTCGCGTTCCCAAGTAGCCTCTTCATGCTTTTGATTCTGCCAGATGACCTTCACTAGTGGCACTTCTTTGTTTCTTAATCTTTTAACTGCTTTGTCCACTATCTGTGTCGGCCTACTCTCATAGCTAAGATCTTTTTGGATCTGTACTGACTGAGGCTGAATCACTTGGCTAGGGTCGTGAACACACTTCTTTAGCATAGAGACATGAAATGTACTGTGGATAGCTGACATATCCTCTGGTAAGTCCAGCTCATTGGCTACCTTCCCAACTCTCTTTATAATCTCATAGGGTCCTATGTAGCGAGGACTTAGCTTGCCCTTCTTGCCAAATCTCACCACTCCCTTCATGGGAGCGACCTTGAGAAATACTGAATCTCCAACTTGGAATTCAAGTGGCCTACGGCGTGTGTCAGCATAACTCTTCTGTCTACTTTGGGCAGTCTCAATCCTCTGGCGGATCGTCTGGATAGCCTGAGTGGTCTCATCTATAAGCTCAGTCTGGCTGTCTAGTTCTGACTCCATCTCCTTCGTCTCACCAGCTTCTTGCCAACATATAGGTGATCTACATTTCCTGCCATACAATGCCTCATAAGGCGCCATCCTGATGGTGGCCTGATAGCTATTGTTGTAGGCAAACTCAGCTAAGCACAGAAATTTGCACCAACTGCCTTTAAAGTCCAACGCACAAGCCCTGAGCATGTCTTCTAAAATCTGATTTACTCTCTCTGTTTGTCCATCTGTCTGGGGATGGAAAGCTGTGCTGAACTGAAGTCTGGTGCCTAGGGCGTCCTGAACACACCTCCAAAAATGGGAGATGAATCGCCCATCTCTGTCAGAAACGATCGACTTCGGGACTCCGTGAAGCCTGATTACTTCTTTCACGTACAGCTGTGCTAATTGCTCTACCGAATGCGATAACTTGATGGCTAGGAAGTGGGCAGACTTGGTCAATCTGTCCACTATCACCCAAATTGCATCGTGTCCATGGGTGGTTCTTGGAAGACCTGTGATAAAGTCCATGGATATTTCTTCCCACTTCCACTCTGGAATGGGAAGAGGCTGTAGAACTCCTCCTGGTCTCTGGTGCTCGGCTTTGACCCTCTGGCAGGTCAAGCAGGTACTGATATATCTGGCCACGTCTCGCTTGAGTCCAGACCACCAGAACCTTTGCTTTAAATCTTGGTACATCTTGGTAGAACCAGGATGCATAGAGTACGGGGTACTGTGGGCTTCTTCTAAAATATTCTTTCTTAGTTCCTCATCATTGGGGACGCAAAGGCGGTCTCCAAGATAGAGGATGCCACTATCTGATACTCGAAACTCTGAATTTTCTACCTCTTGGATCCCCTGCTTGATCTTCTGGATTTCTGGGTCTTGATCTTGCTTTCCTCGTATATCTATAAGCAGGGTTGACTCTAGAGTCAATGCAGAAAGTTGCCCGATTATTACCTCGACTCCAAAATTCTTTATTTCTCTCTGAAGTGGTAGAGACAGTGATGATAAGGACATCAGTGCCGCACAGGATTTTCTGCTCAGTGCATCTGCCACTTTATTAGCTTTACCTGGGTGGTAGAGGATTTCACAGTCATAATCTTTGACCAACTCTAGCCACCTGCGCTGCCTCATATTCAGATCTTTCTGAGTGAAGAAGTACTTCAAACTCTGATGGTCGGTGAAGATTCTGCACTGCACTCCATACAGGTAGTGTCTCCAGAGCTTCAGTGCAAAAACCACACCTGCTAGCTCAAGGTCATGCGTAGGGTAATTCTTCTCGTAGTCCTTGAGCTGTCTGGAGGCATATGCTATTACTTTACCGTCTTGCATGAGGACAGCTCCAAGGCCCATCTTGGATGCATCGCTGTAGATGTCAAAGGCCTTGTCACTCTCTGGAAGAGTCAGGATGGGAGCACTAGTCAATCTTTTCTTCAGTTCTAGGAAACTGTGCTCGCATTTATCTGACCACTCAAACTTCTGGTTCTTTCTGGTCAGGGCTGTGAGTGGAGAGGCTATCCTGGAAAAGTCCTCCACAAATTTTCTGTAATATCCTGCCAGGCCTAAGAAGCTTCTGATCTCACTGGCACTCTTGGGTCTACACCAGTTGCTGACTGCTTCTATCTTGGCTGGATCAACTTGAATGCCTTCTTTGGATACAATGTGACCCAGGAAGGTCACCTGATCTAGCCAAAACTCACACTTTGAGAATTTTGCATAGAGCTTCTCCTGCTGAAGGATCTGCAGCACTATCCTTAGGTGTGTAGCATGGTCCTCTGGAGTTTGCGAGTATATGAGAATATCATCAATAAATACAATGACGAATTTATCGAGATACTCCCTGAAGATGTGGTTCATCAGTTCCATGAAGACTGCTGGAGCATTGGTTACTCTAAAAGGCATTACTACAAATTCGTAGTGGCCGTATCATGTCCTGAAGGCCGTCCTGGGAATGTCACTTTCTTTAACCTTCAGCTGATGATACCCAGAACGCAGATCTGTCTTCGAGAACACTGTAGCCCCTTTGAGTTGATCAAATAAATCATCTATTCTAGGAAGGGGGTACTTGTTCTTGATGGTTACCTTGTTCAGAGCTCTGTAGTCTATGCACAGGCGCATAGACCCATCCTTCTTCTTGACGAAAAGTACAGGAGCTCCCCAGGGTGAATGACTCGGGCGGATGAAGCCCTTGTCTAGTAGTTCCTGGAGTTGCCCTTGTAATTCCTTCAACTCTGCTGGAGACATACGATATGGGGCCTTCGAGACCGGACCGGTACCGGGCACTAGCTCAATCTCGAATTCCACTTCTCTGTTGGGAGGTAGTCCAGGTAATTCTTCTGGGAACACTTCGGATATTCGCAGACTACCCGTACATCCTCCTGCTTGAGTTCTTTCTTTGTTTCTGAGTCCACTATGTGTGCCAGAAAACCAGCACACCCTTGCTCTAGCATCTGGTGGGCTGCCAAGGCTGAGAGAAATTCCTGAGTCTTCCTCCTTGGGGCTCCTCGAAATTCGAAGGGTGGTTCTCCTTCTGGGCTGAAAACCACCTTCCTTCTACGGCAGTCCACTGAAGCGCTGTACTTACTGAGGAAATCCATGCCCAGTATGATGTCGAAGTCTTGCATCGCAAGGACTATCAGATCGACATATAGCTCTCGGTCTGAAATCTTGATTGGCACAGCCCGGAGCCTCTGGGTGGACTCCATGATTTCCCCTGAAGGGAGAGTTGTCAGGAATCTGGACTCCCAACTCTCTGCAGGCACCTGTAACTTACTAGCAAAAGGTACTGATACGAAAGAATGGGTCGCCCCAGTGTCAAACAGTGTAGTAGCTAAATGCTGTAAAATAACTATTTGACCTGTTACGACCGTGGAGGCGCTGGCAGCTTCTTCCTTCGTGAGGGAAAAGACTCTGGCATTGGTTGGAACTGGTGCTGCTTCCAATCCTCCCTGACTGATCTGAGGTCCCTCCAGCATAGTAGGCATGTAATGTAACTGGGGCTTGCCTCCATACTGTACGGACTGCTGAGGAAGTACTTTAAACTTGTTTGGGTAGTCTCTGGATCTGTGTCCCTCTTGTCCACATGAATAGCATCCAGTTACACCCAAAAGGCATGTTCCTGAATGGTTCCTCCCACACTTAGGACAAGGTGGATACCTAGCTTGCTTATTCTCTGGTTTTCCTTTCTGGCTGCCAGGCCACTGCTTCCTTTTGTGGTTCTTGTTCTTCCAGTTCTGGCTATTTGGCTGAGGCTTCTGGCCTCCTATTGTCTTGTTCTCAATCAGGACTGGCTTCTGCTGTGCTTGCTGTGCCTTGATGCTATTCAGGTAGTGCTCTGAGATTAGAGCACTACTGACCAACTCCTCGCTGGTCTGGGGTCGGTGCATCCCGCTGTTCACGTTGAGTGCTATCTCAGGGTTCAGCATGCGGAGCATCAGTCTGACTCGCTCCTTCTCTGTGCTGACTAGCTCTGGGCAGAGGCGAGCTAGTCTGTTGAACTTTGCGACTGCTTCTCCCACTGGTAGGCTACCCTGTCTGAACTCCATGAAGTCTTCGAAGTGCTTGTTGGTAACCTTCATGTGGAAAAATTCCTCATAGAACTCGTGCTCAAAATCTGCCCAGCTCATCTGGTTGACTATCTTCTTACTCTTGACTCGCTCCCACCACATACGAGCATCTCCAGTTAGGCAGAAGGAGGCACATTTGACCTTCTCGACTTCTGGCCAGTCAAGAAGCTCCATTGTGCTTTCTAAAGTCTTGAACCAAGCCTGGGCATCCCAGGGCTCAGTCGTGCCTGAGAAGCTTTCAGGTTTCAGTCTCTGCCACTGGACGAGGTATGCTTCTGGTCTTCGGTTCACGACAGGGGTCTCCTGTGGGACTGGTGGAACTTCGGCCACCACTGGAGTTCCCACTCCTGCTGTGGGTGGTGTAGGGGGCACTGGGTGCTGATTCGCCATCAGTGTGGCGATGATCTTCTGTTGTTCTGTCATCTGAGCTTGCATTTGTGCAATGACTGCCATCAGGTCTGGCTGTTCTGTGCCAGGCTCATTGTTATCTTGAACTGGAGTGCTGTTCCTTGCATTAGGAGCTCGGCCTCTTCTTGCCATCTAATAATGCATAAGGAAACAAGAAATCACTACTACATCTCTAGGTACAAACTTGTTTTCTTACTTAGTATCCTAATGTCCATTCTAGGGATTAAACATGATTCCGTGATACTATGGGATTAAACATGCTTCCTTGTTCTATGCACATATGAATTAGTACTTAAGCATTTCTCTATACTGTAATTAAGTAAAGGAGCAATAGAAAAACTGAAACTTAAAGCTTTCTTACTTGAAGACGGCAAGGTTGATGCTGATGTGTGTGTGATGCTGGAGAATGGGAACTGCTCTGATACCACCTGTAGCGACCCGCCTTCTCCTGCCTTAGACGGCCCGCTACTTGTCTCTACTTCTCGACTCTAATGCACGACTAAAAATGCGGAAATCTTTTTTTTTCTTCTCAATTTAAATCTATCTACGATATACTAACTCTAATAGTCATGCATGATACAATGGCATACTTCTTTTCTTTTCTATGGGACTTCTCTGCAGTGGTACCAGTCGACTGCGATCTGGCCAGTCGACTGGTGTATCGAACAGTAGCTACTGTTCGATAGGGCAGTCGACTGGTTCTGAACCAGTCGACTGGCACGCCTGAAACTGAAATTTTCAGATTCGAAACTTAGTTTCAAAACTCCACCAAACACATACTTTTGAGCCATACAAAGTCATGACACCATTTCTATACTCTATACTAGTTTTCTAAACAACTTAGCCAATCAAAACGAATTCATAAACTCGAAATTAGGACTTTTGCAAGATTTAGCAAGTTATGAAAAACTATATAAACTTTAGGCTAGAGTTTGTACCAAACTTAACTTCTAACCATTTAAACTCATCATGCAAGATTCTATAACATTGGTAAAGCATTATGAAATGAGAAAGCGACTTTTCTAAGCATAATTGAGCAATAAAACTTGATTTAAAAAAGGAAACTAGTCCTATCTTGGCACATGCATTAATAACTCCAATAAAGTATCAATATCTCAAACTACTCACACTTCTATTCAACCAATGCAATCATAAGGATATGTATGCTAAATGAAATGGCATGGAATCTTTATTCTACGAAATTGAGCATGTAAAACTACCCAAGGCTTAAAAGTTCGCTAAGCTCCATAAAGCAATAACTTGAAATTTGAATAAACTTAAACATTGTAATTTAAATAACTAAATTGTCTTATCTCAAGGATCTCTCCAAGCTCAGCCATCACACACACTTCACTCAGCACCGCCTCGTCGCCTTCCTTCAGAATTGCTTGCCTTTACCCTTATCTGCAGTAAGAGGAAATGCAACTAGTAAGCAAAAAGCTTAGTAAGTACTATCTAGCTCACAAAATCTCGAAATGTGCAAACATGCTTCTAGAACAATATGAAAAACATATGAGATACTAATATGCTTGAAAGAAAACTAAGAACATGTATAACTCAAAACATGCATACTCAAGCAATAATAAATCTCAATTTACTTTTCTTAGCTCAACTTGAAACTTTAGCTATTCTTTAACTTTTGAAAACTCTTTAAACTTTAGAAAACTTTGCTAAAGCATATACTTGAAAATAATAATCACTTGGATCCACTGAAGTCGTAAGTACCATCTCATATGCGCGTTCCCTAAAAGGTTGGGGTAGCGAGCCACCAATCCTAATAGAGCAGACCTTGGTCTACCAGGGCCAAGACCTTGGAATTGGACACCTGGATTTCTTTAATGACGCCCTTGGACGCCGGGTACTGGCCTTAGAAAATAAAATATCTTTTCTTTCTTTTCTTTCTTATCTGTAAATGCCTTGGCATTTTCTCGAGCACCTTGCGTGCTAAAATCCCTAAGTCTTGACTTTTGGGGATTTCTTAAGGCCTTGGCCTTTTCTTTTCTTATCTTTATCTTCTCTTTTCTTTTCTCATAACTTTCTTAGCCCCTAATCTCATATAGGGTGCTTAAACAAACTTATACAAGCATATAATAAACTAAGATCACATGCAAAACTTAAACAAAAAGGAAATATCTCTTTTAAAAACTTTTAAGGGAAATTCTTGCGGAAAAATCGCCTCTTACTGCAGGTGAGCAGTACTTACCTTGATATCTTGGACTTACAACCATGAACGGCGTCGGAGGTTCGGGAGAAACTTGAGATCTCGGAGAATTCTTCGCGCCTACGCGTTCCTCTCGTCGCGGGGATCCCGAATATAGGAATATCTCTCGGAGGAGAGCCTTGGCCGGCCCTCTTGGCCTTGGTGTTGTTTCGCCCAAGAGAGGAGAGGGGAAGGGTCGCACGGCTAGGGTGAGGAAGAGAGAAAACAAAAAAAAATCCAATTTCCTCTCTTAACTTATCTATTTATATTTATGGGGCGGATTAACCTAACTATACCTTATCTATTGTTTCGCCCAAATTATTTCAACAAAACCAACCAGCTCAGCTGGTCACGCGCGCGCCTGGTCACTCTACTGGTCGTGGGTTCGAACCCCCTGTTTCCCTTAAACGTTTTTCCTTTTTTAAAAATACTAAACGGACTCGGAAAATTCCATAAAAATATTCTAAAAATTCCTAAAAATATCTAGAATATTTCTAAACCATTTTTAAATAATTCTAAGGACTTTAAGAACTAAAAATGGAAATTTTGGGGCGTTACAAGTAATGTCTTTCTCGTCCGATGGATTCTAATTACTCTCATGTATTTCAGAGACTCATACTCTGAACATGTCATGCTCTGGCCAGAGGCTTTGAGTAACAATCCGACGATAGGCCTGGGTATACATCTCCTCGCAAGGAGTGGTGAATCCTTTGTAGGCTGTTCAAACATCTTCGGGCACTTCGGCTTATACCCAACCATCCTGGGTCCACACCTCCTTGGAGATGCTTGCTTAAGATGTTAAAGTATAAGTCTTCATGACCAAGATGACTTGAACACCGCAAGTCAAAGGAACATCGCACTTAAGCTGCAGTAAGAACTTCACTGACATGTCTATATATAGACTACCATGTGAAGTTTTATAGCTAGTCACTCCAATGAACTAGTTCCCTTAACTAGCATCCATGTTTATCTCCGGACATCCCAGTGTCACCGGCCAGTGAGAATCAGCTGATTAGAGAATAACCCATGCTAGTCGCAACAGAATTGATAGTGTCCGTTTTTATCAATTCATCGACTAGGGATATTTTCAATACTTCACAATTTCACATTTAGAGATAATCACTAGTTGTGATCCCATCACAAATTCTCTTATGCTGTGAATTGTATTGCGGACATTCAGTAGATGAGTTTAAGATCCCAATCAAATACACAAATGTGTATACTCAAATAGTGAATTTTCATTTATTAAATAAATATTTACAATCATAAGGTGATTGCCTTAGGACACTTCTCTCATATCACTAACAAACTCCTACTTGGCCTAATGCCAATCGCTACGGTATCCAATACCACAGGCTCTAACATGACCCTCAAACTTACTTTGACACAAGGCCTTAGTTAAAGGATCTGGTAAATTCCTTTCAGTTGGAATTTTCTCAATTTTTATATCATTCCTACTTATAATCTCTCTGATCAGATGATAGCGGCGAAGCACATGTTTGGATCGCTGATGAGACCTTGGTTCCTTTGCTTGTGCAATAGCTCCATTGTTGTCTCAATAAACCGGTATTGCTTCATCAATGGATGGAACCTCACCAAGTTTTGAGACAAACTTCTTGATCCAGACTGCTTCCGTGGTAGAATCCGATATGGTGTCTTGTTTGGATCTCTTCCAACTTATTGCGCCTCCATTCAAAGTAAATACGTATCCAGACTGAGATTTGGAGTCATCCTTATCTGTCTGGAAACTGGCATCTGTATACCCACGTATTACCATATCTCCTTCTCCATATATTAGGAACACATCCTTAGTTCTTCTTAAGTACTTAAGGATTGTCTTGACAGCCGCCCAATGATCCATTCCTGGATCCGACTGGTATCTGCTTGTGACGCTCAGAGCATACGATACATTGGGCCTAGTACATAACATAGCATACATGATAGATCCTATCGCGGATGCATAAGGAATCTTATTCATGCAAATCCTCTCGTCTTCTGTGCGCGGACACATAGACTTTGAAAGGTTGATCCCATGCCTGATGGGAAGGTAACCTTTCTTGGATTCCGACATGCTAAACCTTTTTAGCACTCGGTCTATATATGTAGACTGTGAAAGACCAAGCAACCGTTTTGATCTATCTCTATAGATTCTAATCCCAAGGATATAGGTTGCTTCTCCCAGGTCTTTCATGGAGAAAGTTTTGGACAACTAAATTTTAACTGTCTCTAAGACTGATATATCGTTTCCTATAAGTAATATGTCATCGACATATAATACTAGGAATACGACTGCACTCCCACTAACCTTCTTGTACACACAAGGTTCGTCAGGATTTTGTGAGAAATCAAACTCTTTGATTATCTCATCAAAACGGACGTTCCAGCTCCTGGATGCTTGCTTCAGTCCATATTTGGATCGTCGAAGCTTGCATACTTTGGTTTTATCAACCGATGTGAAACCTTCAGGTTGTATCATGTATACATCCTCAAGCAGGTTTCCATTAAGGAAAGCTGTTTTCACATCCATTTGCCATATCTCATAATCATAATGAGCTGCTATGGCTAGGAGCATCCGAATGGATTTAAGCATAGCTACTGGCGAATAGGTTTCGTCATAATCAATTCCTTGTTTCTGACGATATCCTTTTGCCACTAATCTAGCCTTAAAGGTAACGACATTACCTTCCATGTCGGTTTTCTTCTTGAAAACCCACTTGCACCCTATGGGCTTAATCCCTTCAGGTGGGTTAACCAAGTCCCATACTTAGTTTTCGTACATGGAATCCATTTCTGACTTCATGGCTTCAAGCCATTTGTCCCTTTCTGAACTTTTCAGAACATCTTCATAACTGATAGGTTCGTCATCGCTTATGAGTAACACGTCGTTCGATTCACTTATGAGAAATCCGTATCTCTCTAGAATATTACGTGTCCTATCAGACCTACGAAGAGGTGGTGTTGTTTTAGGTTCAACTGATAGCTCATCATTATGAGTTATTGGTTGTGGGTCTAGACTAGGTGTCTCTGTGATGTCTATTGGAGTTTCTTGAACTTCATCAAGTTCAAAGCCACTCCCACTGTTTTCTTGTAAAAGAAATTCTTTTTCCAGAAATACAGCATGCCTTGAAACAAACACCTTTTGTTCCAAGGGATGATAGAATTGGTAACCCTTCGTTTCCTTAGGGTATCCAATAAATAGACATTTATCAGACTTAGCATCCAATTTGTCTGATACAGTCCGCTTCACATAAGCAGGACAACCCCATATCTTAAGGTGAGTTAAGTGAGGTTTCTTACTATTCCATGTTTCATATGGAGTAGTAGAGACTACCTTGGTCGGGACTCTGTTTAGCAAGTAAACAGCTGTCTTAAGTGCATAGCCCCAAAAGGATTTTGGAAGAGTTGCATGATTCATCATAGACCTAACCATGTCCATCAAGGTTCGGTTGCGCCTCTCAGATACACCATTATGCTGTGGTGTATATGGCGGAGTCTATTGAGATAATATCCCATTGTCCCTAAGATAATCTTGAAACTCTTGACTTAAGTATTCACCATCCCGATCGGATCGAAGTATTTTAATACTTTTGCCAAGCTGTTTCTCTACTTCATTTCTGAACTCTTTGAATTTCTCAAAGGCTTCAGATTTGTGTTTCATCAAGAACACATACCCGAATCGTGAGTGATTATCGATAAAGGTGATGAAGTAGCTATAGCCTCCTTGTGCAAGAGTTGACATTGGTCCACATACATCAGTATGTATTAGACCAAGCAATTCTCCCACTGGATTACCTTTTCCGGAAAAGGGTAATTTGGTCATCTTGCCTTTTAAGCATGATTCGCATGTATCAAATGAACCGGCTTCAAATGATTCCAAAATTCCATATCGGTGTAATTTGGTCATGCGTTTCTTACATACATGGCCAAGACGACAATGCCACGTGTAGGAGTCTATTCGATTATCTATTCTAGCACGTTTGTTGCTAACTTCGATATTGAAAACGTCACCGGATAAATCTAACATGTAGATACCATTGCATAAAGTTCCATTCCCATAAAGAACGTCATTTAAAGTTATGTAACAACAATTGTTACTAAAAGTTAAATGATAACCCTTTTCATTCAAATATGAAATAGATACAATGTTCTTTATTAACGAAGGAACAAAATAACAATTATCCAATTCTAAGACACGTCCTGTAGGAAGCTTTAGCAAATATGTTCCGATGGCAACAGGAGCAATCTTTGCTCCGTTTCCAACTCGCAAATTCGCTTCTCCCTTGACGAGTCTTCTTCTATTCCTTAGCCCCTGTATGTCATTACATATATGTGAGCTACACCCAGTATCAAGTACCCAGGTGTTTGAGGAAATAGAGTGACATTCAATAACGAAGATACTTGAAGAGGATGGGGCATCGGATGCCTTCTCTTTCAAGGACTCAAGATAAACCTTGCAGTTTCTTCGCCAGTGACCCTCCTTGCCATAGTGATGGCAAGTGCCTTTTAGGGTATTTTCAGTCTTTTTGGCCTTTTTCTTCTTTCCCTTATTCTGTTCTTTGGTCTTCCTCTTAGAACCTTTCTTCGAGGAACCAACTAACAGTACCGTCTTTTGATCCTGCTTCACAGAAGGCTCTACAGTCTTCAGCAGGTTGAGCAACTCAGGAAACTGGTCTAGAGTTGCATTTTCAGGAGGACGGTTGGGAAGTTGATCTTCAAGGACATAAGCAAGCTTCTCTGCCTTGAGGACTATCCTCAGGTTTTGAAGCCAGTCCATGAAGTTTGGCCCAGTCAGTTTATTGGTGTCCAAAATGGAACGCAAATTCAGAGAAGACATGATCGAGTGATTATCCTAGAAATACAAATTGAGCTTATGTGAGAAGAATGATTAAAGAATGAATCAACATACATAAATAAAATCCTATTTATTTTTCAAATTGAATAACCCTTTTTATCAATTCGGGAGATCGTAGGAACATCTCCTAATAGGTTGATATCCAACCATAGATAAGAACAACCATGGCTGTGGCCATCAAGTTATTCTTAGCTATGAAGGTAGGTAATTATACCAATTACATATCACATATATGTAACTATCACTTTATGCTATCAACTAATTGAATGTTTGCATAAATCATTGGGTTGTTAACTCATTAACAAGTATGCAACATTATACATAGCACCCAACTGCACCTCTCTTTACATCGACCTTGGCTGTGGCACAACAAATCGATGCTCCAAGCTTAAGGCTGACCCATTAATCAAGAAATAGTTTTAATATGGTTGGAGCTCATTCAACCGTTTAGTTAGGCTTGGATGTGTCCAACAACCAAAACTAAGGATTGACCTCTGACTCCAACTATATTATTCATAAACTAATTCCATGGTTTGAACATGTTGAGGTTCAAGCCGGGCATGGATGTGTCCATCAACCCAAACGAGAAACAAAACTCCGATTCTAACCATATTAATGGAAGGTGTTGGCCTTAATATTTTGTAAGGGGTTTTGGGTCTCATCCTTTCTTTTCTAAGCACATTCATGACATATAATCATGTCATGACTAACGATTTCCTTAATAAAGTATGTATGTGACTTAATTTATCAAGTCTCATTAATTGAATTAGGAACCGGATTTCCTAATTCCAATTTCATACTTTATTCAAGGAATTGTTTTGGGAAACAATTTCCTAAATTGCCATAATCAATTTCGGAAATAATATGTTTTAAGACTTTGATTTCTCCAAATTAAATCTTATTAAATTAAGAGACAATTCCCTTAATTCAACTACATATTATTTTCATGAAAATCTCTTTTAAGAAAACTCTATAGGAAACCATTTTTCTAATTAATTTTGGAGACAACAATATGTAAGAGCATCACCTCTTAAATCATATTTTATTCACGGATTTAATTAATTATAACAAATCGTTTTCTAAGGGTGGCTCCCCGAGGCTCAGATACCCAAAGAAAAGTAATTTGTCGTAAATCCAATTTGGTCCGCTTCGGAAGCGTAACCAAATCAAACATGACAATTTCATTTAAAATTGAGAAATTAAATTACAACAACTAACTTTAAATTGGACGGCTCCCCGAGACTCAATCCAAAAATAAAGAATTTTATTGTCAATTTAAAAACCAATTCAAATTTAAATGTCAATTAATTGTCCATAAATTTGTCTAGACTTTCTTGAAAGAAAGTGCCCAAAATTGCGAGATTTCATAATAGGTTTTCAGAATAATTGTAAGTTTCTGGTACAAAGAAAACTTACATATTTCCAAAATTGAAAAATTTCTAAAATAGAAAATTTTCCAAAATTGGAAAGTTTCAAAAGATGGGAAGTTTTCACAATTATTATAAAATTTCAGAAACTAGAAAATTTCAAAAGTTTGCGAAATTTCATGAGGATTTTCAAACTTTGAAATTCCTAAATCTAAAATTTATTATAATTGGAAAGTTTCCATAATTGAAAAATTTTGCAAAATTGAGATCATGACAAAGTTTTCCACAAAACAATTATATGATTATGTCGAACACTAACCGGCTCTGATACCACTATTGGGACCGGGTGCATGTTGACAAGGATACGGGTTCGTAAATTTTAAAATATTTACGTGCAGCGGAAGAATTAGTATAAAATAATTTCATAAATTATTTTAACCACGTATCTAGCATGCGACCTTATGATGTGTGGACATGATCATAAATTAAAATTTTGCAGAAAAAGTAAACTAATTTACTTTGTACCTCGCGTAACTCGAAGTAAGGGACGAGATCCAACCGTAGCGTTCCTTCGAAGCTCCGCCACTATTCGCGTCCACGCCGAGTTCTCTTCGGGATGACTTCGCAAAGTCACGAGTTTTGTGCCGACGAGAACTACTACATTCTCCAAAGGCACAACTAGAAAAACAAGAGAGAAAGATGGAAACTAACCACCAAGTAACGGAATCAAAATTCCAGGAAGGAAGGAGTTGCGATCCGCTTCTTCTTCTTCTTCTTCTTTGACACCTTCTTGGTGGAGACTACTCACGGCAACCCTAGGGTGCGCCGACCCTAGGAGGTATGTGCGCCGGCCCTAGGATGAGGAAGGGGGGGCGCCGGCCCTAGGAGGTGGAGAGAAGGAGAGGGAGAGAATAAGAGAGGGAGAGAGCTACTAGATCTCTTGATAACTCAATTGAGGAATACAAGCCTAGCCTTAGTTCTTTTATATAGTAGCCTCTCCCTTGCCAAGTCTCCCCTTTAACGGAATTTTTCATAAGAAATTTATCCTATAAATTTTCTTATGAATTATTCCGTTTATGTCAAGTTTTATTATAACTAACTTTATAATAAAACAAATACATCTCTCCTTTTATTATGGAATAAAATTTACAAGAAATTTATAAATTTTTCTTATCATGGAAAAATCA
This sequence comes from Boesenbergia rotunda, assembly GCA_024364735.1. Classification (NCBI taxonomy): domain Eukaryota; kingdom Viridiplantae; phylum Streptophyta; class Magnoliopsida; order Zingiberales; family Zingiberaceae; genus Boesenbergia; species Boesenbergia rotunda. Next base: position 193,789 of record JAGFNQ010003120.1, read on the forward strand.
ATTCATAATTGATTTTATAAAATTAAAATAAACCAATCTATGGTTCATTTTAATTTCCATAAAAAGAAATAAATTTCTATAAATTTCTTTATATAAATTTCTATATATAAATCTCTTTATATAAATTTCTTTATATAGATTTATTTATCCATAATTTATAAAACAAATCGCGCTTAATTTATTTTATAAAATAAACCAAATAAATTGGTTTTCTCTCCATGTTGTGGCCGGCCAAACCAAAGAGGGTGGGCACCCTCTTTGGCCGGCCACACCAAGCCTACTCCCTTGCGAATTAAACTCACTTAATTCGCCCAATAAGCCTTCAAAAGACTTAGCCATTTTGAGCTTCCGTTGCGCCTCTGATTAATTCAGATTCAACTTATTTCTCTTGATCGAAAAATCCAATTTTCAACTCGTTTTAAATCCCTCGGATTACTCGTTGTGCGTGTGACTAAATAGGCTTTCGATTTATGTTGGCCGTCTATAATTAACCAATTATAGAACGATCATGAGTGGCACCTAGTAGTACATCATGATCCCCAATTAATCGAAAGATCAACGGTTGACCTCAGAAATAATTCTGAAACCCTTCAGCAGCTCTAATGAATCGTGCCCCATTCCCTTCACCATCTTATACCCACTTGGTTCAGGACATGGTCTATATGTGTCAGTCCCCACTAGGCTGACTATGTCACACCTAGCCCAAGTAATGTCTTTCTCGTCCAATGGATTCTAATTACTCTCATGTATTTCAGAGACTCATACTCTGAACATGTCATGCTCTGGCTAGAGGCTTTGAGTAACAATCCGACGATAGACCTGGGTATACATCTCCTCGTAAGGAGTGGTGAATCCTTTGTAGGCTGTTCAAACATCTTCAGGCACTTCGGCTTATACCCAACCATCCTGGGTCCACACCTCCTTAGAGATGCTTGCTTAAGATGTTAAAGTATAAGTCTTTATGACCAAGATGACTTGAACACCGCAAGTCAAAGGAACATCGCACTTAAGCTGCAGTATGAACTTCACTGACATGTCTATATATAGACTACCATGTGAAGTTTTACAGCTAGTCACTCCAATGAACTAGTTCCCTTAACTAGCATCCATGTTTATCTCCGGACATCCCAATGTCACCAGCCAGTGAGAATCAGCTGATTAGAGAATAACCCATGCTAGTCTCAACAGAATTGATAGTGTCCGTTTTTATCAATTCATCGACTAGGGATATTTTCAATACTTCATAATTGCACATGTAGAGATAATCACTAGTTGTGATCCCATCACAAATTCTCTTATGCTGTGAATTGTATTGCGGACATTCTGTAGATGAGTTTAGGATCCCAATCAAATATACAAATGTGTATACTCAAATAGTGAATTTTCATTTATTAAATAAATATTTACAATCATAAGGCGATTGCCTTAGGACACTTCTCTCATATCACTAACACCAAGAAATGCTCAAGCAGTGGTCCGTTTCCCTCGGATCAGTGGGTCATCATTATACATTATTACGGAATAATTATGACCTATGATAAGCGGCCATCAGAGCCTTAATCGTCGTAACGACCCAGATTGAAGAACCGGGAGACCGTTACCAGAATGATCCATCAACCAATAATCGAGGGGACGTGGCGATGGTGGTGGGGACTCGTGGATGATCGCCGTAGGTATAAAAGGTATTTCAACCCCTCCGGTAAGGGGGTTACGCATTGGTCACTACACATTTACTGTCTTACCTTTCCTTCATCTTCTCTATCGAGCCACTGACTTGAGCGTCAGAGTGGGCTCCGCTGGACAACTTCCGGCGGGTTCCCTTAACGCTCATGTTAATCTCGAAGGGTGGGACTTCTTCTTCAATTATCAACGTCCGTGTGGGCAGAACCCTGTTGACTTGCCGTCGACATTGATTCCTTCCGAAACAAGTTTGGCGTCGACTATGGGAAATCCAGTAAAGCACCCCGAAGGAGCACCGATGGCAGAGCTGGTGGGACAGTCCATGATCCTGACAAAAGAGGAACTTGTTCACCGAGGGGCTACCACTATCAAAGAAATGCTCCGGCATCCACAAGTGGAGCCCGTCGATTCACCACGAGGGGCTTTAGATCAAAGGGAGATCCCCTTTACAGAGCCTTATCGAAATTTTGTGAAGCCTTGCAAGTGGATCTCGCTGACCCGCGAGAAGATGAAGGACCCAAGGAGGAACGGAGGGTGGTGAGGAAGTGCAGATTCACCCTTAACAAGGAGGGGGAGTTACGTGGATCACCATCGACCTTGCACCAGAACTAAGAAATCGTCTTGTAGATTGTTTGCGGAGCCACAAAGATGCCTTCGCTTGGGCCGCCGAAGAAACAAAGGGGTTCCCCCCGCGTTAGCCATGCATCATCTGCATGTTACCCCGGGAGCCCGATCTGTGAAGCAGAGGCAGAGACACTTTGCGCCAGAGCAAGATAAGGCTATCCAAGACGAGGTTCAGAAGTTGTTAAAAGCCGGACACATCAGAGAAGTTCAATTCCCGACCTGGTTGGCTAATGTAGTCCTCGTCCCTAAGCCGGGAGGCAAATTGTGGGTTAGCATTGACTTTTATGATTTGAATAAAGCCTGCCCCAAGGATTGTTATCCCCTACCTCGAATAGACAGGTTAGTGGACTCTACAGCTGGTTGTGAGTTTATCTCAATATTGGATGTCTATCAAGGCTACCATCTAATCTCGCTCGCTCCCGAGGACCAGGAGAAAGTCAGTTTTGTGACGGCCGATGACACGTATTGTTTAATGTCATGCCTTTTGGCTTGCGCAACACTGGTGCCACGTACCAGCGGATGATGGACAAAGTTTTCAGGCACCTGATCAGAAGAAACATCGAAGTGTATGTGGATGATATCCTGGTCAAGATTGACAAAGGAAGCAATATGATAGCCGACTTGGAAGAAACATTCGCCACCCTAAGGCCAATAGGCTGAAATTGAACCTTGCTAAGTGTTTGTTCGAGGTGAAGAGTGGTCGGTTCCTGAGTTACATGGTAACAGAGAGAGGGATCGATGCCAACTCGGAGAAAGTAAAAGCTATTCTGGATATGCCGCCCCCTCGCAATATCAAGGAGGTACAACGACTGAATGGAAGAATCATGGTGCTGTCCAGATTCATCTCCAGATTCATCTCCAAATCTATAGATAAGACCCTATCATTCTTGACGATTCTGAGAAAGTTAGCCAAGTTCGAGTGGGATGAACAGTATGAGAAAGCCTTTGCAGATTTGAAGACTTATCTAGCCGCACTCGCCATCCTCTATAAACCGGTAGAAGGGGAGACCTTGTTTGTCTACTTATCGGCCGCAGAGAAAGCGGTAGGTTCGGTGCTTATTCGAGAAGAAGACAGGGTGCAATATCCCATATACTTCTTCGGACATCTCCTAGAAGATTCCGAAACATGATACACCACGATGGAGAAACTGGCTTATGCCCGAGTCTTAATAGCCCGGAGGTTAAGACCATATTTCTTAGCACACTCCATCGTGGTCCTCACCAACAACCCACTTGCATGAGTCCTCACTAATCCCGAAGCTTCGGGCCAGTTGATCAAATGGACGTCGGAGTTAAGTGAGTACGGTATTGAGTATCAGCTTCGCATCGCTATCAAGGCACAAGCCCTCTCAGACTTCATGCTGAAGTCCGTCCCGGAGGTCGAGGCCGAAGGGATGTGGAAGATCTATATGGATGGATCCTCCAACAACCAACACAGTGGAGTTGGGGTGTTAATGGTTTTCCCTCAGGGAGACACATTACAGTTGTCCATGTGGCTCCACTTCAAAGCTACCAACAATGAAGTTGAGTACGAGGTGATCCTGGTGGGCCAACAAGCAGCTAAGCACCTGGGGGCTAGTCGGGCTACTATATATTCAAACTCTCAGCTTGTGGTGTAGCAGATAAAGGGTGACTTTGAAGTCAGGTGTGAGGTCCTGCAGAAATATGCGGCTCTTTATGAATAGCTGAAGGCCTCCTTCATGGAGGTTATCTTGCAGAAGATCTCCAGGGCTGACAACGTTTGGGCCAACTAGCTAGCCATTAGCAGCTAAATGAACCTAGTACCATGGAGGGGACAGTAGTGCAGATTGGAGAGGAAGTAGCGGATGACACCATAACCGATTGGAGGGATCCATATGTGAGGTTCCTGCGCAGTGGGACCGTCCAAAGCATGAACCAAAGAAGCCGACTATTCTGATATCGGGCAGCCAGATTCATGTTGGTCGACGATCAACTGTATAGGAGGGCCTTTGCGCGACCCCTCCTCAAATGTGTCGGGCCAGAGGAGGTCGACTACGTGATGAGGGAGGTACATGAAGGCATCTGTGGGAGTCACATCGGGGGAAAGTCCTTGTCCAGGAAGATCATTTTAGTGGGGCACTTTTGTCCTACTCTACAGGTCGATGCTCTCAAGTTCGTGGCCGGGTGTGAAGTTTGTTAGAGACATCAACATGTGACTCAATGCTCGACTAAGCCCTTGTGAGTCTTCACAATGTCCAGCCCTTTCGATCAGTGGGGAATGGACATTGTAGGTCCCTTTCCCATTGGGCCTTAGCAAAAGATGTTCCAGCTGGTTCTCGTCGACTATTTCTCCAAATGGGTAGAAGCGAAATCTCTGGCAAACATCACGGAGGTGGCAGTAATGAAAGTCCTATGGAGGGACATCGTCTGCAGATACAACATCCCCCACAAGTTGGTGTCGGACAATGAAAGATAATCTTCGGGACACAAGCTGAAAGAATGGTGTGAGGGGTTGACAATTCGTCAAGCCTTCACCTCAGTAGCCTACCCGCAAGGCAATGGACAAGCTGAGGTAGTCAATTGAGAAATCTTGCGGGAACTCAAGATAAAGCTAGATCACGTCCAGGGCAGTTGGGTCAATGAACTCCCTAGCATTTTGTGGTCCTACCGTACCACCCCACGAGAAGGAATAGGCAAGAGCCCTTTCCAACTGGTATATGGGGCTGAGGCTGTCATCCCAGTGGAGGTAGGGGATGAGGCCGCCCGACGACAACACTATCACAAGGAGGACAATGATCAAGAGCGACTAATTGACCTGGACCTCATCTCTGAGGTGCGGGATAGGGCAGCAGCTCGGTTGGAAGCACATCGATGACAGATACAGCAAGCCTATAATCGTTGGGTTATTTGCCCACAGCTTTGAGATTGGTGACAAGGTCTAGACGAGGATCAAGCCAGTCGACAACCCTGGGAAGCTAGAGAAACAGTGGGACGGACCGTATGTTATCATCAAAAAGCTCACCGGGGGTAGCTATTATCTAGAAGACAATAAAGGCAAGGGCTGGAAAGGCCATGACACGCTAATCATCTCCACCCCTATCGTACTCGGTGAGGTATTGAGTTGTTTTCTTGCTTGCTGTATTCTTTAATTACACTGCCTTGTAGTTCAATAAATAAAAAGAGTAAACCGAATATTACGCAGAAAGCGCAGTGTCCTTATCTGGATATAAAAACCTACTACCTCCGCGGTGAGTAGACTTGGCCTCGGTGCTGCACATGCCCAGCCAAGAGCTGCAAAACCGTACTGCTTCTCGGTGAGTAGGCTTGGCCACGGTGCTGCACATGCCCGGCCAAGAGCTGCAAAACCCTACTGCCACTCCGTGAGTAGGCTTGGCCTTGATGCTGCACATGCTCGGCCAAGCCTCGGTGCTGCACATGCCCGACCAAGAGCTGCAAAACCCTACTACCGGTGTAGTGAGTAGGTTTGGCCTCGGTGCTGCACATGCCCGATCAAGAGTTGCAAAACCCTACTACATCCGTGGCGAGTAGGCTTGGCCTCGATGCTACACATGCCCGCCAAGAGCTGTAAAATCCTACTGCCTCTCGGTGTGTAGGCTTGTCCTCGGTGCTACACATTCCCAGCGAAGAGCTGTAAAACCCTACTGCCTCTCGGTGAGTAGGCTTGGCCTATGTGCTGCATATGCCCGGCCAAGAGCTGCAAATCCCTACTCCCTCCGAAGTGAGTAGGCTTGGCCTCGGTGTTGCACATGCCCTGCCAAGAGCTGTAAAACCCTACTGCTTCCGCGGTGAGTAGGCTTGGCCTCGGTGCTGCACATGCCCGGCCAAGAACTGCTAAACCCTACTGCCTCTCGGTGAGTAGGCTTGGCCTCGGTGCAGCATATGCCCAACTAAGAGTTGCAAATCCCTACTGCCTCTCGGTGAGTAGGCTTGGCCTCGGTGCTGCATATGCTCGGCCAAGAACTGTAAAACCCTACTACCTCCGCGGTGAGTAGGCTTGGCCTTGGTGCTGCACATGCCCGATAAAGAGCTGCAAAACCCTAAGACCTCTGCGGTGAGTAGGCTTGGCCCCGGTGCTGCATATGTCCGACGAAGAGCTGCAAAAATCCTACTACCTCCGCAGTGAGTAGGCTTGGCCTCTGTGCAGTACATGCCCAGCCAAGAGCTGCAAAACCCAACTGCCTCTTAGTGAGTAGGCTTGGCCTCGGTGCTGCACATGCCCGACCAAGAGCTGCAAAACTCTACTGCCTCTTGGTGAGTAGGCTTGGCCTCAGTGCTAGATATGCCCGGCCAAGAGCTGCAAAACCCTACTGCCTTTCGGTGAGTAGGATTGACCTCGGTGTTGCACATGCCCGGCCAAGAGATGCAAAATCCTACTACCTCCACGGTGTGTAGGCTTGGCCTCGGTGCTGCACATGTCCTGCCAAGAGCTACAAAACCCTACTGCCTCCGCGGTGAGTAGGCTTGGCCTCGGTGCTGCACATGCACGGCCAAGAGCTACAAAACCCTACTGCCTCCGCAGTGAGTAGGCTTGGCCTCGGTGCTGCACATGCCCAGCCAAGAGCTGCAAAATCCTACTACCTCTCGATGAGTCGGCTTGGCCTCGGTGCTGCACATGCCCGGCCAAGAGCTGCAAACCCCTTCTACCTCCGTGGTGAGTAGTATTGGGCTTGGCCTCGGTGCTGCACATGCCCGACCAAGAGCTGCAAAACCCTACTACCTCCGCGGTGAGTAAGCTTGGCTTCGTTGCTGCACATGCCCGACCAAGCGCTGCAAAACCCTACTACCTCAGTGGTGAGTAGGCTTGGCCTCGGTACTACACATACCCGGCCAAGAGCTGCAAAACCCTACTGCCTCTCGGTGAGTAGACTTGGACTCGGTGCTGCACATGCCCGACTGAGAGCATTAAAACCCTACAGCCTCTCGGTGGGTAGGCTTGGCCTTGGAGCTACACATGCCCAGTCACGGGTGGAAAACCCCTGCTACCTTTACAATGAGTAGGTCGGGTCCTCAAAATACTGATCGGTCATCTTTTCCCTGTTGCCAAAATAGAAACACTTGTTTCTTCAGACATGGCTGCTTGCCCCCTCACCACTTAGGGCAGGAGGGAACCGCTCTTCTCACTTTGAACTGGGCGATGGTCAGAGACAAAACATTTTAAAGGGGGCATGAAATCACTCAAAACATAAGAAGTCCAGGGATGCTTGCATTCACGGCTGATGTGATTACATCTCTAGCTTACTAAAAAAGAAACTGAAAAAGAAAGTGCAGCAGGCGAGGAGCGGCCAAGGAGCTAGAGCTCAGGTCGGGAAGGATGCTATAGTTCCTGCTCTTTAGGAGTGATCCCTTTCCAAACCCGGTTGACACTTAGAATGCTCAAGTTTGATCTAGGTTTCATCAATTGATTCTTCTTCAACTGGCTGATAGCACCATAGAAACCCTATTCAAGGTGCTTCAATGCCAACCCGGCTAAAATTTCGGTGTACTCGTTCTATTGCAGGAACATAGCCTTGGACTCCGCCTCGGCCTGGGACAGTTAGGCTGCATGGTCAATTTTCTGCTACTGTAGCTTAGCCTCAACCTCCTCCTTGGCGGCCTTTAGCGTCGCCACCTCCTGGAGCAGACAATCCTGAACCCCCAGTATTTCTTGGAGTTTCTAGGTAGTAGCAGAAACATGGTCCTGAGCCTGGGTCAACTTGTCCTAAAGGTCAGTAGCATAAGAAGCTAATAGCTCTAGGTTGTATTCTTTTAGAGTCAGTAGACACTCTCATGCCTCATTCCATTCTCCAAGATTTTCTTTGAAGATTCTAGGAGTCTGACCTGATCAGATAGCTCCCTTGATTGAGTCTGGAGCTGCTCCTGCTCCTGGGATAGCTTCTGCAAGTTCTCTGTAAGGGCTTCAGTCTTATCGGATCCGAGGCGTTCCCGAAGTCTATAACTGTGTAGAGTATCCTCAAAAGCCAGCAAGGTATTGAGATAATGCTCGATCTGGACCCGGAGGGCTCGGCAGACCTCCAACTGTAGGAGGCCAGTTTCGCGGGCCCGACCAGCCTCTTCCTCTGCTGCCACCACTCACTGGAGAAGGTCTTCAGTGACTCCCCCGGAGCACAACAGGCGGCTCGTAGCCACACAATTAGAGGCAACCTATGATGCGGAACAAAGATAGTTAGGGCAAGGCAACAAAGTAGAGAGGAAGAACTCAAGTATAATCACCATCAGTAGAGACTGATGTACCATGCCCAGATATTGAGCTGACCCAGCTAACCGCCCCGGCTGAATGGGAGGAGAAAGAATTTCCTCGGCAGGGGGCCCTGAATGGCTAGGGACGTCTCTAGGGCCGGGAATGTCCTCCTCCGAACTAGAAGCCAGCTGTGGACCATTTGAGGGAACACCCTTTATCCGGATGGATTGGGAGCCCTTTGTGGCCTTCTTCTTCGCCACAGGGACCTTCCGGTGGGAGCTGGGCACGCCCTTGACACCTCTTACCGTGAGGAGCAGTGGGAAGGTCAATCTAGGGGGCCAAGTCGTGGGCGAGGGGAGCGGTGGCCGTCGCGGCGAGAGAGGAAGGTTCTTCCCAAATCCTTGGGGATCAGGGAGCCGCATCCTCGTCAGCAATAGAGCATAAAAACTCTTAGGATAGACCCTTCTTCAAACTCTTCAGGGGGTGAGCCTTGTGTCCTAGCCTTTTCCACCGTCTTTTCTCGGTAGCGTGGGTCACTGTGGGTGCAATAGGGGGAGGGGGTGCAACTTCTCCCTCTAATACCTTGGCGGGAGAGGCAGTTGAACCCCCTTCAGGGCCCGTCGGCAGTTCTGATGCTCCAAGATCCTGAGAAGCCTCCGGGGTTTCTCGGCCTCCTAAGGGCTCAGCCACTTCCTTGCAGCCCCCAACGGAAGCGCCCACAGGGGTGGAAGAAGCTGAAGTGGGAACCAACGCCTGTTCGTTGGCCTAGTCCCACTTCAGGATCCGGTTCATAGCACGGAAAAACATAACATCGTCTACAAAATAGAGACAAAAGGGCATCAGTTAGTATTAACAAGGAAACCTACCAGACAAAAGGTAACTTACAAAGACTGGGGCTAAGGTTTGTGACTTTCGGACTAAGCTCGGCACGATAAAGGAGCTTCTTGCATTGCACTAGTTGGAGGTCGTGGAACTCCATCCCTGCCAAGATACCCCTAGCCCTCTGATATCCCGCGTCCTGCTATAAATCGCAGAGGACTGGGATAGGTGGTAGGCTTTTCGTCTAGTGGATAGGACTGACGGGTGTTTAGGGAGCTGGATATAAAAAGCTGTTCCTTCCATCCCTTGTGGGAGGAGGGAAGACCCCCCAGAAACCTATGACCAGAACTGGCAGTAAAGCTAAATGCCCCTCAGGACCCGGCCGGAACGAAGAAAAAAAATGGAAGAACGGGGGGGGGGGGTCAGAGGAATGTCAAAAAGTTTAAAAAGGATAAAAGCTCCACCCATCTGGGCAAAGGCATTCAGAGCCATTTGCTGGAGAGGGATACTGAAGTATTTAGCAACGCTCATGTAAAAGGGGGAGATAGGGAAACGAAGCCCTAGTTCTACCTTCCCTAAAAAGAAAGTGAAAAAACCCTTAGGGGTTTCTACAGGTGATTGGCCTAGGACCGGAACTCGCATCTCCCAGCCTTCAAGGATACTATATCTCCTGCAGGCGGCCTGGAGGGATTCCCTCTTAACCCTAGAAGAGATGGTATCATACCATTCCGTATGATATCCTAGTTCCCCCAGGGAGCCCTCGCCGTCGCTTCGAGTTCTCTTCTTCTTCTCCACTGGACCCATGAGGATTGAGGAGAGGAGAAATCAGAAGGAGACTTACCCTCGTAAAAGGGGCTCAGCAGTAAGACGAGCTGCAGAAGAATGAGGATGCCTGTAGGCAGATAGGGCAAAGATGTCGAAGGGGGTCGTTGCACCCGCTTTTATAGGAGCCGCACATCTATAAGAAATGAGAGAGACGCATGTCAACGGCACTGATTAGTTATCCCGAGGAGTCGCTAGCCCTTACTGTTGTCGCTTCGTATAGCCCGTGGTGTGTATCGATGAGAGATCACTCAAGGGAGGGGGGGGGGGGGAGGAACTCGGCGAGCCCACATTTGCCAAGCGACCGTGTCGTCATTACAAGACACCACGCACCCATAAAGGGCTTTGTACCACCGTCAGAGCACCACCTTGGAATTTGCGAAAATGTTGGACGTATCCAAAAAACTACTCGAAGTCCAGGGTTGCATGGCTTGCTTCCTTGGACCCGGAAGGCCGCTAGCAAAGTAGTAAAACATGGAGAGGCCACCTGGACACAACTTCTTCATCACATTACAAGTCTAATCAGTCATCCACACTTCCTTCGATCAGACTTAAAGGAAGGGACTTGTAATGGGGGTTGAATGCCTCGTGGCGGGCACGTGTGCTAAGAAGCTGTGTGGCAATATCCACTGAGTCGGAACAATTCCCTTGTTGTGACACTATGGCCGCCGCAGGTATAAAAGGTATTCCGACCCCTTCCGTAAGGGGGTTACGCATTGGTCACTACACATTTACTGTCTTGTCTTTCCTTCATCTTCTACATTGAGGCACTGACTTGAGCGTCGAAGTGGGCTCCGCCGGACAACCTCCGGTGTGTTCCCCTAATGCTCGTGTTAATCTCGCAGGGTGGGACTTCTTCTTCAATTGCCAGCGTCCGTGTGGGCAGAACCTTGGTGACTGACCGTCGGCGTTGATTCCTTCCGGAACAATTATATTGGTATTCAATGTCCTAAATGATTTGATTCAAATTTTATTAGTGGTCTTGCAACTTTAAGACAACCAATTGCTTCACAAGTTCATCCTAAAATTCTCTCATCTATGCGTACTCATGACAAACTTTCAAAATTTTTATCTACTAAATGATATATTGATACTGGAGTAACTCATCACGTCATATCGCACTACAATATCTTTACAGAAGTACTACCGTACACTAGTTTGGATACAATACAAATAGATGATGGCTTAGGTTCCCAAATTATTAATCTTGGAAACACATACATTCATTTGTCTAATAGTACTTTTCACATGCACAAAATCTTTCATGTTCTATCTATAAGTACATCGGGTTAGTTTTGATGTGATCAACAAAGTCAAGTTAGGTTCTAGTTATGTTTGATCCTTGTGTCTAAGTGTACAGGAGCTTTGGAGAATAAGAAGTCGAGCTGAAGACACAGCAGACAAGAGGGATGACACAGGAAGGGAGCCGACTGACTCGGTGCATCCGAGGGATGCGAAGACTATGGAAGAGTACACCTGTTGAGAAGAAGGGCATGCACAACATCTGAGGGATGCGAAATCAGGGAGGAAGTCCGTTCGCAGAAGGTTAGAGTTGGGTTCAGGTGAGCTCAATTCTTGACAATCAAAAATCACCCAAGAGATCGAAGATTGAAGAAGGTCAACTTTGGAGTTGACTTTGAAGAACCTTGAAGATTTCAAGGTCCAAGGCACCTCAGATCTCTTTGAAGGCACCTCGAATGTGCAAAATTATACGTGTAGAAAAAGGGAACTATGGTGCTTCAATTCATAACTAAGCGTCTCAGTTGCAGAATTATTGAAAAGTGATTGTTGCTTGTGTGGATAAAATTCTATCCAACTGAGGCACCTCAGGTCTCAACTGAGGCACCTCAGGTCTACGTCAGCACAATGGTAGCTCTAGCTTTTGGGCTATAAATACCCACCTAAACATTAGAAGAAGAAACAACAACTCGTTATCATTTCCCTAGTCTTTCTTTGATCTTTCAAAGAGTGTAATAGACTTCTCCACCTACAACGAAGGAGTAATTTAGTGGAGCTTTTCAATTCCTTGGATTAGTAACCACCCTGGTTAAAACCAAGTAAATATAGTGGCCTCTTATTTTATAGTTGTTTATGCTTTTAGTTAGTTTAATTACTACTTGACTAAGCAATATCTTTACTAAAGATATTGCAAAAGATATAGTGTTTATTTGTAGGACTATTCATCCACCTCTAGCCGGCTTACACGTTAGTGATATGAGAGAAGTGTCCTAAGGTAATCGCCTTATGATTGTAATCATTTATTTTAATAAATGAATATTCACTATTTGAGTATATATGTTTGTGTATTCAATTGAGATCTTAAACTCATTTACTGAATGCCCGTAATACAATTCACAGCATGAGAGAATTTGTGATGAATTCACAACTAGTGATTATCTCTACATGTGCAATTATGAAGTATTGAAATTGTCCCTAGTCGATGAATTGATAAATACGGACACTATCAATTCTGTTGAGACTAGCATGGGTTATTCTCTAATCAGCTGATTCTCACTAGCTGGTGACATTGGGATGTCCGGAGATAAACATGAATGCTAGTTAAGGGAACTAGTTCATTGGAGTGACTGGCTGTAAAACTTCATATAGTAGTCTACATATATAGACATGTCGGTGAAGTTCTTACTGCAGCTTAAGTGCGATGTTCCTTTGACTTGCGGTGTTCAAGTCAACTTGGTCTTGGAGACTTATACTTTGACATCTTAAGCAAGCATCTCCAAGGAGGTGTTGACCCAGGATGATTGGGTATAAGCCGAAGTGCCCGAAGATGTTTGAACAACCTATAAAGGATTCACCACTCCTTGCGAGGAGATGTATACCCAAGGCCTATCGTCGGATTGTTACTCGAAGCCTCTGGCCAGAGCATGACATGTTCAGAGTATGAATCTCTTAGATACATGAGAGTAATTAGAATCCGTAGGACGAGAAAATGTTACTTGGGCTAGGTGTGACGTAGTCAGCCTAGTGGAAACTGACACACATAGACCATGTCCTGAACCAAGTGGGTATAAGATGGTGAAGGGAATGGGGCACAATTCATTATAGCTGCTGAAGGGTTTCAGAAATGTTTCTGAGGTCAACCGTTGATCTTTCGATTAATTGGGGATCATGATGTACTACTAGGTGCCACTCATGTTCGTTCTATAATTGGTTAATTATAGACGTCCAACATAAATCGAAAGCCTATTTAGTCACACGGACTACGAGTAATCCGAGGGATTTAAAACGAGTTGAAAATTGGATTTTCCGATCAAGAGAGATTATGTTTGGTTGAGTCAAACGATAAATCGAATCTGAATTTTTCAGAGATGCATCGGAAGCGTAAAATGGCTAAGTCTTTTGAAGACTTAATAGATGAATTAAATGAGTTTAATTCATTGGGGCGTGCCCTGGATAGGCCGGCCAAAGAGGGTCTCCACCCACTTTGCTTGGCCAGCCACAACAAAGGGAGGGAACCAAATTGTTTGGTTCAATTTATAAAATAAATCAAGTGTGATTTGTTTTATAAAATTATGGATGATATAAATTTTTTATATAAACCAAGGTTTGGTTTATTTTTCATGGAAATTAAAATGAACCATGGATTGGTTTATTTTATTCTATAATCAATCATGGATTGATTTACCATGATAAAGAAATTTATATAAAAAATTTATATAAAGAAATTTATTTTTCATGGAAATTAAAATGAACCATGGATTGGTTTATTTTATTTTACAAAATCAATCATGGATTGATTTACCATGATAAAAAAATTTATATAAAGAAATTTATATAAAGAAATTTATATGATAAATTTCTTATGATAATTTATTTCATAAGAAAAAAGGGACTTGGTTGATTTTTATCATGAATTAAAATATGATTTTAACCATGATATAAAATCAAGACTTGGCATGATGGAATAAGTCATAGAAAAATTTATATAATAAATTTCTTATGAAAATTTATTCCATAAGAAAAAAGAGACTTGGCAGTTGAGAGGCCACTATATAAAGGACCTAAGACAAGGCTTGGAGATTATTCGAAATAATCAAAGTATTCTTGCTTGGGCTCTCTCCCTCTCCTCCCTTCTTTCTCTTGGTCGGCCTCTCCCTTCTTCTCCCTTCTTCTTGCCATGAGCACAAGGAGAAGCACCGAGGCGACGAAGTTCTTCCGTTGGGACGATCTTCCTCTCCGGCCATCATCACCTTGGGATTGGGCGCAAGTCATCTTCCTCCTCGCCGGAATTGTGATTCCGGCCAACCTTGGTGGTGAGTTTTTCCGATATGATTACTTCTCTCTTGGTTTCTTGTCGCGTTCTCGGAGAATCTAGTAGTTCTCGAGAACACGAAACTCGTGGCTTTGCGAAGTCATCCCGAAGATACTCGGTGTGGACGCAAATAGAGGCGGAGCTTCCGAGGGATGCTTACGGTTGGATCTCGTCCCTCCCTTCGAGTTACGCGAGGTAATATGTAAATTAGTTTACGTTTCTGCAAAATTTTAAATATATGATTATGTCTACACAAGATAAGGTTGCATGCTTAGATATGTGGTTAAATAATTTGGAAAATTATTTATGCTAAACCTTCCGCTGCACGTAATTAATTTTAAAATTACGAACCCGCATCCATGTCAACATGCACCCGGTCCCAACAGTGGTATCAGAGCTGGTTAGTGTTCGACATAATCATATAATTGTTTTGCGGAAAACTTTGTCATGATCTCAATTTTGGAAAATTTTCCAATTATGGAAACATTCCAATTATGGTAAATTTTAGATTTAGGAATTTCAAAGTTTGGAAATCCTCATGAAATTTCGCAAACTTTTGAAATATCCCTATTTCTAAAATTTTATGATAATTGTGAAAACTTTCTATTTTTGGAAACTTTCCAATTTTGGAAAATTTTCAATTTTAGAAATACGTAAGTTTTCTTTGTACCAGAAACTTACAATTATTCTGAAATTTTTATTTGGAAACTTTCCATTTATGGAATGCTCACAATTTTGGGCACTTTCTTTCAAGAAAGTCTAGACAAATTATGGGAATATTAATTGACATTTAAATTCATAATTGGAAATTAAATTATTTACAAAATTATTTATTTTGGATTGAGCCTCGTGGAGCCGTCCAATTTAAAGTTAGTTGTTATAATTAAATTTCCTAAATTGAATTTAAATTGTCAAATGTTTAATTTAGATTGAGTCTCGGGGAGCCGTCCAAATTAAGTTATTTATTGATATTAATTTTCCATAAATAAAATATGTCATCAAATCTTGGAAATTTTTGAGGTGATTCTCAAACGATAATTTCCTTATTTGATTTATGAGGTGATGCTCTTACATATTATTGTCTCCAAAATTAATTAGGAAAATTATTTCCTATAGAGTATATTTCCTTAAATAAGATTTTCATGAAAATAATATGTGGTTAAATTAAGGGAATTTGTCTCTTAATTAATAAGATTTGATTTAGAGAAATCAAAGTCTTAAACATATTATTTCCGAAATTGATTATGACAATTTAGGAAATTGTTTCCCAAAACAATTCCTTGAATAAAGTGTGAAATTAGAATTAGGAAATCCGGTTCCTAATTTAATTAATGAGACTTGATAAATTAAGTCACATACATACTTTATTAAGGAAATCGTTAGAACATGACGTAATTATATGTCATGAATGTGCTTAAAAGAAAAAGGATGAGACCCAAAATCCCTTACAAAATATTAAGGCCAACACCTTCCATTAATATGGTTAAAACCGGAATTTTGTTTCTCGTTTGGGTTGATGGACATATCCATGCCCAGCTTGAACCTCAACATGTTCAAACCATGGAATTAGTTCATGATTAATATAGTTGGAGTCAGAGGTCAATCCTTATTTTTGGTTGTTGAACACATCCAAGCCTGACTAAACGGTTGAATGAGCTCCAACCATATTAAAACTATTTCTTGATTAATGGGTCAGCCTTAAGCTTGGAGCATCGATTTGTTGTGCCACAGCCAACGTCGATGTAAAGAGAGGTGCAGTTGGGTGCTATGTATATTGTTGCATACTTGTTAATGAGTTAACAACCCAATGATTTATGCAACCATTCAATTAGTTGATAGCATAATGTGATAGTTACATATATGTAATATGTAATCGGTATAATTACCTACCTTCATAGCTAAGAATAACTTGATGGCCCCAGCCATGGTTGTTCTTATCTATGGTTGGATATCAACTTATTAGGAGATGTTCCTACGATCTCCCGAATTGATAAAAAGGGTTATTCAATTCGAAAAATAAATAGGATTTAATGAATGTATATTGATGCATTCTTTATCATTCTCATCACATAACCTCAATTTGTATTTCTTGGATAATCACATGATCATGTCTTCTCTGAATTTGCATTCCATTTTGGACACTAATAAGTTAACTAAGGACAAAAGGATTGAAAAGGTACCAAAAGGCACTTGCCATTACTGTGGCAAGGACGGTCACTGGCGAAGAAACTGTAAGGTTTATCTTGAGTCCTTGAAGAAGAAGGCATCCGATGCCCCATCCTCTTCAGGCATCTTCGTTATTGAATGTCACTCTATTTCCTCATACACCTGGGTACTTGATACTGGGTGTAGCTCACATATATGTAATGACATACAGGGGCTAAGGAATAGAAGAAGACTCGTCAAGGGAGAAGCGAATTTGCGAGTTGGAAATGGAGCAAAGATTGCTGCTATTGCCATCAGAACATATTTGCTGAAGCTCCCGATTGGACTTGTCTTAGAATTGGATAATTGTTATTTTGTTCCTTCGTTAATAAAGAACATTGTATCTATTTCATGCTTAAATGAAAAGGGTTACCATTTAACTTTTAGTAACAATTGTTGTTACATAACTTTAAATGGTGTTCTTTATGGGACTGGAACTTTGTGCAATGGTATCTACACGTTAGATTTATCCGGTGACATTTTCAATATCGAAGTTAGCAACAAACATGCTCAAATAGATAATCAAATAGACTCCTATACGTGGCATTGTCGTCTTGGCCATGTAAGTAAGAAACGCATGACCAAATTACACCGATGTGGAATTCTGGAATCATTTGAACCCGGTTCATTTGATACATGCGAATCATGCTTAAAAGGCAAGAGAGATACGGATTTCTCATAAGTGAATCGAACGACGTGTTACTCATTTGCGATGACGAACCTATCAGTTATGAAGATGTTCTAAAAAATTCAGAAAGGGATAAATGGCTTGAAGCCATGAAGTCGGAAATGGATTCCATGTATGAAAATCAAGTATGGGACTTGGTTAACCCACCTGAAGGGATTAAGCCCATAGGGTGCAAGTGGGTTTTCAAGAAGAAAACCAACATGGAAGGTAATGTTGTTACCTTTAAGGCTAGATTAGTGGCAAAAGAATATCGTCAGAAACAAGGAATTGATTATGACGAAACCTATTCGCCAGTAGCTATGCTTAAATCCATTCGGATGCTCCTGGCCATAGCAGCTCATTATGATTATGAGATATGGCAAATGGATGTGAAAACAGCTTTCCATAATGGAAACCTGCTTGAGGATGTATACATGATACAACCTGAAGGTTTCATATCGGTTAATAAAACCAAAGTATGCAAGCTTCTACGATCCATATATGGATTAAAGCAAGCATCCAGGAGCTGGAACATCCGTTTTGATGATACAATCAAAGAGTTTAATTTCTCACAAAATCCTGACGAACCTTGTGTGTATAAGAAGGTTAGTGGAAGTGCAGTCGTATTCCTAGTGTTATATGTCGATGACATATTACTTATATGAAACGATATATCAGTCTTACAGTCAGTTAAAATTTGGTTGTCCAAAACTTTCTCCATGAAAGACCTGGGAGAAGCAACCTATATCCTTGGGATTAGAATCTATAGAGATAGATCAAAACGGTTGCTTGATCTTTCGCAGTCTACATATATAGACCAAGTGCTAGAAAGGTTTAGCATGTTGGAATCCAAGAAAGGTTATATTCCCATTAGGCATGGGATCAACCTTTCGAAGTCTATGTGTCCGCGCACAAAAGACGAGAGGATTTGCATGAATAAGATTCCTTATGCATGCGCGATAGGATCTATCTTGTATGCCATGTTATGTACTAGGCCCGATTTATCAAATGCTCTGAGCGTCACAAGCAGATACCAGTCTGATCCAGGAATGGATCATTAGGCAGCTGTCAAGACAATCCTCAATTACTTAAGAAGAACTAAGGATGTGTTCCTAATATATGGAGAAGGTGATATGGTAACACGTGGGTATACAGATGCCAGTTTCCAGACAGATAAGGATGACTCCAAATCTCAGTCCGGATACGTATTTATTTTGAATGGAGGCGCAATAAGTTGGAAGAGTTCTAAGCAAGACACCGTAGCGGATTCTACCTCGGAAGCGGAATATATTGCAGCTTCGGAAGCAGCAAAGGAAGCAGTCTGGATCAAGAAGTTTGTCTCAGAACTTGGTGTGGTTCCAACCATTGATGAAGCAATACCGGTTTATTGCGACAACAATGGAGCTATTGCACAAGCGATGGAACCAAGGTCTCATCAACATCCAAACATGTGCTTTACCGCTATCATCTGATCAGAGAGATTATAAGTAGGAATGATATACAAATTGAGAAAATTCCCACTGAAAGGAATTTAGCGGATCTTTTAACTAAGGCCTTGCCTCAAAGCAAGTTTGAGGGTCATGTTAGAGCCTGTGGTATTGGGTACCGTAGCGATTGACATTAGGCCAAGTGGGAGTTTGTTAGTGATATGAGAGAAGTATCCTAAGGCAATCGCCTTATGATTGTAATCATTTATTTTAATAAATGAATATTCACTATTTGAGTATACATGTTTGTGTATTTGATTGAGATCTTAAACTCATTTACTGAATGCCCGCAATACAATTCACAGCATGAGAGAATTTGTGATGAATTCACAACTAGTGATTATCTCTACATGTGCAATTGTGAAGTATTGAAATTGTCCCTAGTCGATGAATTGATAAATACGGACACTATCAATTCTGTTGAGACTAGCATGGGTTATTATGTAATCAGCTGATTCTCACTGGCTGGTGGCATTGGGATGTCCGGAGATAAATATGAATGCTAGTTAAGGGAACTAGTTCATTGGAGTGACTGGCTGTAAAACTTTATATGGTAGTCTACATATATAGACATGTCAGTGAAGTTCTTACTGTAGCTTATGTGCGATGTTCCTTTGACTTCCGGTGTTCAAGTCAACTTGGTCTTGGAGACTTATACTTTGACATCTTAAGTATGCATCTCCATGGAGGTGTGGACCCAGGATGATTGGGTATAAGCCGAAGTG
The DNA here is from genome assembly GCA_024364735.1 of Boesenbergia rotunda. Lineage (NCBI taxonomy): Eukaryota > Viridiplantae > Streptophyta > Magnoliopsida > Zingiberales > Zingiberaceae > Boesenbergia > Boesenbergia rotunda. Next base: position 213,248 of record JAGFNQ010003120.1, read on the forward strand.
CCCGAAGATGTTTGAACAACCTACAAAGGATTCACCACTCCTTGCGAGGAGATGTATACCCAAGGCCTATCGTCGGATTGTTACTCGAAGCCTCTGGCCAGAGCATGACATATTCAGAGTATGAATCTCTAAGATACATGAGAGTAATTAGAACCCGTAGGACGAGAAAATGTTACTTGGGCTAGGTGTGACGTAGTCAGCCTAGTGGGGACTGACACACATAGACCATGTCCTGAACCAAGTGGGTATAAGATGGTGAAGAAAATGGGGCACGATTCATTATAGCTGCTGAAGGGTTTTAGAAATGTTTCTGAGGTCAACCGTTGATCTTTCGATTAATTGGGGATCATGATGTACTACTAGGTGCCACTCATGATCATTCTATAATTGGTTAATTATAGACGACCAATATACATCGAAAGCCTATTTAGTCACACGCACTACATGTAATCCGAGAGATTTAAAACGAGTTGAAAATTAGATTTTCCAATCAAGAGAGATTAGGTTTGGTTGAGCTAAACGATAAGTCGAATCTAAATTTTTCAGAGACGCATCGGAAGCGTAAAATGGCTAAGTCATTTGAAGACTTAATAGATGAATTAAATGAGTTTAATTCATTGGGGCGTGCCCTGGATAGGCCGGTCAAAGAGGGTCCCCACCCTCTTTGCTTGGCCGGCCACAACAAAGGGAGGGAACCAAATTGTTTGGTTCAATTTATAAAATAAATCAAGTGTGATTTTGTAACGACCCGAAAAATTTTCTTAAATATTTTTTTTAAAATAATGAGCATGTCTAGATAATTTTCCGAGGGACCTAGAAATATTAGTACGAACCTTAGCTTAGAAATTCATGATTTTCTCATTTAAATTGAGAAACTAAGTACTAATGAGCCTTATAGGGGCTTCCTAGTACCATGATTTTTCGTGGATTTTAGGTAGAATTTAATATAAAAATAAATGGATTTTAACTAGGAATATTAGCATGATTATGGGTGAGTTTTAGGGGAATTTTCGAAATAAAATAAAAATAAAATAAAAAAAAGGTACATGCACCAAGGATTGAACCTTGGACCTCTTGTACCACCATGCATGCACTAACCGATTCACCTAGCAAGGGAGTGCTATGAGGCAATGAAGTGGATTTTTGTTTGGGCTTAAGGAAGTGAAGAGTCACCATGAGAGGAGGCACCATGTCTCTTCACTTGCCCCTCTTCATTGTGTATAAATGAGAGATAACTTAACACCTAAGAGTTATTCCTCTTCTCTTCATCCGCCAAGCCCTTTCTCTTCTCTTTCTTCCTCCTTCTAGCCGAACCCCATAGGAGGGGTTTTCCTTGGAAAAAGTTTACAAGAAGTCCTCTCCTTCAAAATCCAAGGTTCTTGTTCAAGGTTACAAAGGCTAGAGGTGGTCAAAAGGCAACAAGGTCTTCATCCTTCTCCCAAATCTAAGGTCTAAAACCAAGATAATCTAAGGTAGGACTCCCTCACCTGTGGTATAATAGTTTTCCTTGATGTTATCATAATATGAAGTTTATTTGGGATCTTATGTTGGAAAAAGGTCATGAACCCTAATCCTAGGGTTTCAGCCACCATGGGTTTTGGGTCCAAGGTGATGTTAAAAATCTCACTTATGCTTTCTAATGTTCTCTTATGATGTATAAAGAATAAAATAGGATTTGGAGAATTTTTGGTGTACCCTAATACCCTTGTAGGGTTTCGGCCAAGATGAGAAGTTGGGCTAGAAGTTAGGGTTTACTTCAAGTATGGGTTCCAAAGGCCCCTATGGTGTGGTATGGTTGGTGTTTAATGGTTAATTGGGAACTTTATGAAATGTTTTCCATGTACCCATGGCCTTGTAAGGTTTCGGCCAACCCTAGAAAGTAGGGCTAAAAGTTAGGGTGAACCCTAATCATGAGCCCTAATGGCTTCCTATGGTCTTATGGGTAATGTATGGTTGTTTCGTTTCCTTATGCTACCTTACATGTCATTTAAATGATGGAATCCTCCCTTAAATGTTTCGGCCAAGCCATGTAAATGGGGGTTAGGTGGAGTTAGGGTTTGAAAAATGATGGTTTATGGCTCATTATAATGTATATATAAAGGTTCAAGAATGTGGTAGAAATTATGTTACCTATAACCCTAACCTTAAGTACTATGTTTCATGTTGTATGTTCATGTTAGATGCCATGCTTAATAGGGTTTATTCATGAATGTCTTATGTTCTATGTCATGCACTTAGATAGTATGTAGCATGTTAGAGAAGCCCTACCTATGCATGCTTGTGATGGATACCATGCTTCTGTATGAAATGCAATGTTTACCTTATGTATCATGATCATGCAAGCTCTATGGATTAGGATAATGGTCTATGTAAATATGTCATGTTTAATGAATATAATGCAATGCTTACCTTATATGCCATGATCATGTAAGCATTATGAACAAGAATGATGTTTTATGTAAGCATGCCATGTTTTATGAATGAAGATGCATGCCATGTTTTATGAATGAAGATAATGCTCATGCCTTTAAGGCATCATGATGCTATCCATTAAGTATGAACAAGGAAAGGTCAAGTATGCTTTATGTCATGCTTCATGTAACAAAGCTATGTCATGTCTAAGTATGCTATGAATGTCTTATGAATGATGAAGCATATAAAATTATTTTACTTTATGAATGAGCTTGTACCGGACCGAAGTATGGGTCCAAGGGATGGGCACCTTAAGAACGCCCCGGTTCTGGACTACCGACTATGCTGTCCACGGTTCTGGGATTATCGAAGCTGTCCAACAGGGATGGGCACCTTAAGAACGCCCCGGTTCTGGACTACCGACTATGCTGTCCATGGTTCTGGGACTACCGTAGCTGTCCTTACCCTAGTAGGTCGAGACTAGCTACCTCGTATTTACTTAGGGATGCGCGCACATGATGTATGTATGTGGTACAAGCCGGGGACCCCAATGATGTGATGATTATGTTTAAGTATTTAAAAGTATGATTTTAAAAGTTAAGCATCCGTATGTATATGCATTCGACTCATGCATTCATTCATGTTATGCATTATGCCAGGATAGTAATATTTCATGCTTATGTTTCATGTTAAGAATTATGCATGATAGTAAACGTCTTATGTTTCTGTTTATGTTAAGAAGATGCCCATATGATATGTTAGAAATTATGCCATGTATCATGCTATGTTAAGTTTATGTACGTTTATGTTTATGCCATGTATCATGCTATGTTAAGTTTATGTATGTTTATGTTTATGCCATGTATCATGCTATGTTAAGTTTATGTATATTTATGTTTATGCCATGTATCATGCCATGTTATGTTTCTTTATGTTCATGTTCATGCCATGTGTTATGCCATGTTAAGTGTATTTTATGTTCATGCACTATGTGAGAACTATGTCAGGCTAAATGATTTTAAATGCATATGTCCTATGTAGAGCGTCAAGTTATGTTAATGTTTCATGTGCTTATGATTAAGTGATGAATGATTTTAGTGAGTAGGAAAGAGTCTTACTAAGCCTATGTGCTTATAGTCTTATTTTCCTTATAACGCAGATCACGCAAGGGGACAATAAGGAAGCAGCAGGAGGGTAAGAATGTGTGTGTGGTAGTGACTTGGACAAGAAACAATATATTACGAGTCTTATGCTAAACTTTATATTTGCTACGTATGTGCTTAAATGATGACTTATGTGACTATATGACATGATGTTAAGTACGACATGATATGATGCTAAGTATGAAGTTAATATGCTAAGTTCCATGCCATTATGTTAGGAATGGTAGTTAGGTGCATGTATGTGTAAGTTTAAAGTTATTCCGCTGCATTATGATGTTCACATGCCCTACCTATGTTAACGTAACGCCGCTTTATGAAAAAAATGGGCGTTACAGGTTGGTATCAGAGCAGTTTGCCATCTCACTACACACACATCAAACCTTCTTCCTGCAGCTTCCAAGTAAGTACCTTTATGTATACCTTATGTTTTTGTATGATGTTCATTTATGATTCAAGAATAAGTAAGTATAGATGATATTTTATGATTCTAGAATATGCTAGAATATGCAAGTAGGGATGATACCTTATGATTCTAGAATATGCAAGTATGAATGATACGTACTCTTAGGATATGTAAATATGAACGATACTTTACCTTATTTTTAGGAAATCGAATACTTTAGAATTTGATATGCGGGTAGGAATAACGAAAACTTATATTAAGCCTTACTTGTCTTTTATATGTGAGTGATAGTGAGCGAGAGTGATCCGTGGAGATTTAACTTAAGTAGCGTTAGTCATGTGGAATGAATACAGTAAATGATTGAGTGGTTGTGAAACGGAGTAAATTGGAAAAGAAGAGCAAGTTGATGTAAGAGGAGGAATGTGTAAGTAATGAGGAGATTATCTGTATAAGGGTCATGACCGTCTAGAATTAAGAAGAGTTGTAAAACCAAAGCAAGTTGGTACTGTTGATGAAAGATGTATATTAATATTTAGCGATGAGCCTAGAGTAAAGAGAGGATAGTGCTTTATTCATGGAGACTTATTAGCTATAGTATTAAGGGGGTAGAGCTTTTGGTGTAGGTATTCTAAGAGATTATAGTAGTTACGAAATGAAGATTTAGTGATGTATAACTATTAGGAACAGATTAAGGTGTTAAGTTATTTGACTTTTTAATCAGATATATATAGCAGTAGTAATAGAGTAATATTCTTGATATAAGAAAGAGAGAGGGTAAGAACTAGATATGCAAAAGAAAGAGTGATAGAGATCAACGAATAGGACCTTAGCTATAACTCTGTATGAAGGACTAGATGTTAATGTTATCAAAGGCAAGAAGGTAGTAAGGACTCTAGGTCAAGCAAACTTACTAGGTGAAACAATCTAATAAAGTATAGATTTTGGGAAAAGACTGATATAGGAATATTTATAAATTCTTGTTAGGAAATAAATAATGAGAGAGAGTTTTGTAAAGAATAGTATTAGCCTTATGAAATAGATACTCGTTGCTTAAAAGTAAGGTTTAGAGAAGGAGGATACGGAGATCATAAGAATGTGATTGTTGTGATTAGAGTGGAGGAAGCATGACTGGTAAAGGAGAAAAGGTATTTGGATATGTGAAAGAAGACTATGGAAAGATAAAATAAGCGAAAGTAAAGATGACAAAATCACCGACGATGTTCGAGGACATAGGAGAAAAACAAAATGGTGATCCGAGTCTTCGGAGAATCAAACAGGAGATTCTAGAAGGAAAGGGCGATGGTTTTCGAATCGCCGAAGGGGGGGTACTTTATCTTGGGGATCGTCTATGTATTCCCAATGATCCGGAGCTTCGAAGGGAAATACTGGCAGAAGCTCACGGAACCCCTTATTCGATGCATCCAGGATCCACCAAAATGTATCAGGATCTGAAGGAGAAGTTTTGGTGGTCCGGATGTGGCTCAGCATGTTAGTACTAGCATGACTTGATAGCAAGTAAAAGCAGAACACCAGCGACCCGGAGGAGTTCTGCAGCCACTCGCGATTCCGGAGTGGAAGTGGGAAGACATCTCTATGGACTTTGTTTCAGGACTTCCCAGGACTACGAATGGATATGATGCGATTTGGGTAATTGTGGACAGGCTGACGAAGTCTGCTCCCTTCCTGGCAATCAAGATGACTTATTCAATGGAGCAACTGGCTCAATTATATGTTAAAGTGATAATCAGACTTCATGGAGTTCCCAAGACCATCATCTCAGATAGGGATGGTCGCTTTACTTCGCATTTTTGGGAGTGTGTTCAGAAGTCTCTCGGCACTAAATTACGATTTAGCACCGCCTTTCACCCTCAGACCGATGGGCAAACCGAACGAGTGAATCAAGTACTAGAGGACATGTTGCGGGCTTGTGCCTTAGATTTCAAAGGGAGCTTGTGTCGATATCTATGTTTAGCGGAATTCGGTTACAATAATAGCTACCAAGCTACTATCAGAATGACACCTTATGAAGCCTTATATGGGAGGAGATGTAGGTCTCCGATCTGTTGGTACGAATGTGGTGAAAAGAAGAAAATGGGGCTCACAACGGATGTCATCGACAGCACCACCCGAGCTATACAGAATGTTCGACAACGAATAGAAGCTGCTCAGAGATGGCAGAAGAGTTATGCAGATGTCCGGCGTAGACCACTGGAATTTAATGTTGGAGATTTAGTGTTCCTCAAAGTGGCTCCTATGAAAGGGGTGACGAGATTTGGGAGGAAAGGAAAACTAAGTCCGCGTTATGTGGGGCCGTACCTGATTCTGAAAAGAGTCGGTAAGGTGGCATATGAGCTAGAGTTGCCTCCAGAGATGTCGGCTATCCATAACATGTTCCACGTGTCAATGCTTAAAAAGTGCATCCCAAATATGGATCAAGTGATCGAGCCACAGGCAGTACAAGTTCAAGAGGACCTGAGTTATGAAAGCAGACCGATCCGGATCTTGGATCGGGAAGTCAAGAAGCTAAGGAGTAAGGAGGTACCCTTAGTCAAGGCCATCATCACCGAGGCGACGAAGTCTTCCGTTGGGACGATCTTCCTCTCCGGCCATCATCACCTTGGGATTGGGCGCAAGTCATCTTCCTCCTCACCGGAATTGTGATTCCGGCCAACCTTGGTGGTGAGTTTTTCTGATATGATTACTTCTCTCTTGGTTTCTTGTCGCGTTCTCGGAGAATCTAGTAGTTCTCGAGAACATGAAACTCGTGGCTTTGCGAAGTCATCCCGAAGATACTCGATGTGGACGCGAATAGAGGCGGAGCTTTTGAGGGACGCTTACGGTTGGATCTCGTCCCTCCCTTCGAGTTACGCGAGGTAATATGTAAATTAGTTTACGTTTTTGCAAAATTTTAAATATATGATCATGTCTACACAAGATAAGGTTGCATGCTTAGATGTGTGGTTAAATAATTTGGGAAATTATTTATGCTAAACCTTCCGCTGCACGTAATTAATTTTAAAATTACGAACCCGCATCCATGTCAACATGCACCCGGTCCCAACACACGGGACCTACAATTGATATTAGAGTAAGATTTACATTTGAAGAACTAACCACCAGATTAAGCAACAAGATGATGGCTGGCTCGAACATCTACCCATTGAAGTTCGAGGGAGAATTTACGTTTTGGAAATGGTGCATGGAAGTATTTTGCAAAATCAATTTCAATATTCTTTTAACAATTAAATTTCGTTTTGAAGCACCGAAGGACAAGAATGGAAAAGAACTCGAAGAATACTGCTGGACTAAAAATAGTGCGATGAGTTCATAGCAAATGGGAAGGCAGAGTTCCATGTCTTGAGCATACTACCAGCTGAGGAACTTGAAAGAATCAATCCTTACACATCAGTGAAAGCCTTTTGGATCAAGCTTCTGGAATTCCATGAAGAATTGAAAGAAGCAGAATATGACTCTTCGATGGACACCGCTTCGTCTTCAGAAGAATCTGAGACTGAAAAGACTGTCGGACTAGCTCTAATAGCTGAATACCTACCGAAAGATGACGAAGAAACCTCGGGAGAAAGCATCAATGAAGCGGAGGTACGACAAAAGATGACAACGATAAAGAGGGAGCATCTATTAACGAAAAGGTAAGTGAAGTATATAGACTTCCTCCAGACCAATTATATTCAGGTATTAAATTGATGATAGAATATTTTTATAAATTAAGGACAAAGTATATGAAAATGAAAAAGGATAATGTTGATCTAAAAGTCAAGTTGTCTACATCATGTCTACTAGAATGTTTTGACAAACCAAAGCATGAAAATGATAATTTAAAAGTACAAATAAAGTCTCAAAAAATGATTTTCCATGCTCAAATTTTTACATGCTCCAATTAAAAATGTTAGATATAGTGGATGGCTAAATTGGTAGTTGAAGAACCATAGGGGCCAAATTACAAACTTATCCAAAAATTATGTTCCAACAAATTTTTTGATAAATCCAGTGATAGAAACTTATATTGGGTTCCAAACTTTTGCTTATCCTATTGAAATTATTTGCATACTATAATTTAGAATTTTTTTGCTAGAATTGAATATATTATTTTTAGAATTTTAATGTTTTGAAAAATCTTTCAAAAACATGCCTAATCAAATTTAAATTACTTGAATTTTTTTTATTATAGATCATCATGTTATCTACTTGCAAAATATTTTTTCAGATTTTTTTTACAATTAGACGAATTGTTACAAATTTTTCATCAAAAATAAAATTTTTAATTTTATAAATACTTAGAAAAATATTTTTGAAAAGACAATTTTTTTTGGAATTGAACAATTGTGTTTCAACCATTAAAACAATTATCCGAATTTTTTAGAACTCGAAGTTCAATTTTAAAAATTACGTTTCAGAATTTCTCAATTCTACAATAAAAGTTCTTTTACAATAGTTAGCAATTTATTTCATCATGAAATTTTTTATGGAATTAACCTTTCTATTTTGACACTTTATTAAAATTTTAGAAATTTTCTGACAAATAGATAAGGTTTTATAAATTTTTGACAATTTTTAATCGATAATATTTTTGGCTTAATTATTTATGTGAAACATATATTTTTTTACATAGAAATTATTTTTACCCCTTACAAATTTTTGAAATATCTTTAGGTTTTGTTTGTTAATCCTAATTTTTTGATGTGATCAAGGGGAAAAATTTTGAGGGTTAAGTTAAGGAGGAGAATAAATTGAAATTAATTGAATTATTCCTTGTACAAAATTGTAATTTTGTGTAATTGTTTAATAAACAAATTGTTATTTTTTTGTTTGTGTTTATCCTAACTTAACATGGGTTGATGCACATCAAAAAAGGAAAGATTGTAAGTATCTTGGGGTTATTTTGATATGATCAACAATGTCAAGTTAGGTCCTAGTTGTATTTGATCACTGTGTCTAAGTGTGCTGGAGCTTAGGAGCACAGGAAGTCAAACGGAAGACGCAGCGGACAAGAAGGATGGCATGGGAAGGGAGCTGATGAGATCGGTGGATCCAAGGGATGCGAAGACTGTAGAAGAGTACACCGATGAACGAGAAGGGCATACACGATGTCTGAGGGACGAGAAGCTGGGGAGGAAGTTTGTTCAAGGATGGCCAGAGTTGGGTTCGAGCGAGCTCAATTTTAGACAATCAGAAATCACCCAAGTGATCGGAGATTGAAGAAGGTCAACTTCGGAGTTAACCTTGAAGAACCATGAAGATTTCAAGGTCTAAGGCACCTCAGATTTGCTGAATTATATGTGCAGAAAAAGGAACTAAGACACCTCAGTTGTGAACTAAGGCACCTCAGTTGTGAACTAAAGCACCTCAGTTGGGAATAATGGCGTCTTAGTTGCAGAATTATCAAAAAGTGACCGTTGCTTGTGTGGATAATATTCTATCCAACTGAGGAGCCTTAGATCTCAATTGAGGCACCTCAAGTCCATGCCAGCATAATGGTAACTCTTGTTTTCAGGTTATAAATAACCCCCTAATTCTAGGAAGAAGGAATAACATCTCGTGATCATTTTTCTAGTATTTCTCTGAGCATTCAAAGAGTGTAAGAGGCTTCTCCGCCTACAATGAAGGAGTAATTTAGTGAAGCTTTTCAATGTCTTAGATTAGCAACCACCCTGGTTGCAACCAAGTAAATATAGTGGTCTCTTCTTTTATAGTTGTTTATGCTTTTAATTAGTTTAATTACTACTTGACTAATTTACATCTTTGCTAAAGATATTGCAAAAGATATAGTGTTTATTTACATGGCTATTCACCCCCTCTAGCCAGCCTGCACAGGACCTGCACCATCTTTTACTAAAAATTTACTCTCAGTACGTCAGTTTTGCCTTGATAATAATATCTTTTTTAAATTTCATTATAATCATTATCATATATAAAATAGAGGAACAAATACTATTGTGTTTCATTGGGGAATAAAAAATGACCTCTACTATCTTCAAAACTCTTCAATCAAAGTTTTTATTAGTGAACGTACAAATAAACCTGCATGGCATGCCCGACTTGGTCATTCTTCTCTTCACATTGTTAAGCCAATCATTAATAGGTATGTTTTACCTACTTCCTTTATTTCATCTCTATCTCATTCATATAGGACTTGCATGGAATCTAAAAGTCATAAGCTACCTTTATCTTCATCCGATCATGTTTCTAGTTTTCCACTTGAAATAATTCATTCGGATATTTGGGGTCTTGCACCTATCTTATCTAACCATGTTTTCCAATATTATGTTACCTTCATCGATCATTTTAATAAATATACTTAGCTCTATCCTACGAGAAGGAAATCTGATTTACTAGATATATTTTATAATTTTAGAAGACAAGTTCACCTATATTTTAATCATAAAATACTCTCTCTTCATTCTGATTGGGGAAGCGAATATCAACTTCTTCATTGTTATCTTGTCACTTATGGAATTATTCATCGAGTATCTTGTCCTCATACTCTAGAGCAAAATGGCTATGTTGAGAGAAAATATTGCCATATAGTTGAAACTGCTTTAGATCTTCTTCATCATGCATTAGTTTCACATAAATTTTGGGATGAGATTGTTTGCACTACAGTATATCTCATAAATCGATTTACTACCCCATTACTTAATCATAAGTGTCCTTTGGAAAAATATTATAATCAGACTCCTAACTATAACTTAATTTCTTTGAATTTTTAGTTGTGCATGTTATCCTTGGTTACATCCCTACTCTAAACACAAACTTAACTCTCGTTCACTACAATGTGTTTTTCTTAATTATAGCAATTTGCATCATGGGTATCGATATTTGTACATACCAATAGGATGAATATATATATCATGACATGTTATTTTTGATGAGTCTCTAATCCCTTTTTCAGCAGCTTCTTCAATCTCTCCTCCAAATATAGGTGGCACCTTCTTGATGCCACCAAACATTGTGAGAAGTGATGACATATTAGGTTCCGCTCCAGAGCTCTCTAATAACACTCCTATACTATTAGAATCACCTCAAGTTGTTGCTCCAATCTTAGAAGCCTCACCAGTCGAAGATAATATACATTCTAGTTTTGAATCCTCAAATAATACAAGTCTATCATCAAAATCACCATGTCAACCTACTCTCTCATCAACATCAACAAGTGATTCAGATGATAATGCTCCTCGTTGTATGCTTCCCTTAAGTGACATATATGGATGATGCCCACCGATGACAACTCGATATCCCATTCCACGAGCTCTAGTGGTTTCTTCAAAATTTATTGTACCAACTTATTTTACACAAGTGAACAAGGATCCAAATTGGCATAGTGCAATGGCAACAGAATTTGATGCACTTCTTCGCAATTGAACATGGAGCCTAGTTCTGGGCATTCCCTCAATGAATATTGTGGACTCTAAATGAATATTCCATCTTAAGAATAGAGCTGATAGTTCTCTGAATAGCATAAAGCTCGACTTGTAGACAAAGTATTTAGTCAACAACCAAATATTGACTTCAATGACACTTTTAGCCCATTCATCAAAATTATATCTGTCAGACTATTGTTATCATTAGTTGTTAGTTTTAATTGGCTTGTATGACAATTAGACATTTTAATGTATTTCTTCATGGTCATCTTGAGAAAACTATATTTATGGAGCAATCACTTGGGGTAATTCATCCATAATTTCCTTCTCATATTTGTCAACTCAAGAAATCCTTATATGACCTTCGACAAGCTCCTCGTGCATGGTTTCATCGATTATCTAATTGTTTACAAGCTCAATGATTTTCTAGATCGATGACTGACTTGTCTCTATTCCACAAATATAATGATGGATCAATGATATTTTTTCTTATTTATATTGATGACATCCTAATAACTAGCAATGATCAAAAGGGTATTACAACTTTACTAAGTTTTATCAATCAAGAATTTCCTACTCGAGATTTGGGTAATGCTCATTTTTTTAGTATTGAACTTATTCCACATGAGAAAGGCTATCTCCTCTCTTAGATCAAATACATTATTGGGCTTCTCCAAACAACCAAAATGGATGGAGTACGTCCAGTTTTTACACCAATTGCTATAAACAACTCTACAACTTTATCCTCTCCAGCTCTGTCTGATCTATAGATTTATTGAAGTATACTTGGAGCCTTATAATATATCACTATCATACGACCTGATATTACCTTTGTTGTAAATCATACTTGTCAATTTATACATGCTCCAAATGAGCAAAATTGGGATAATGTAAAAAGAATACTTTGCTATCTCAAAAGTACTATTCTACATGGTCTTTTTGTATATCATCAATTTTCTTGAGATGTACATGCATATAGCAATGCGGATTGGGCATGCTCTCCTGAAGATAAACGATCTACAAGTAGATATGAAATATTTCTTAGATGAAATCTTATCTCTTAGAATTCAAAAAAGTAACATACGATATCTCATTCAAGCATTGAGGCTGAATATAAAACTATAGCTAATACAACGTCTGAAATTATTTATTTTCAATCACTTCTTTTTTTAACTTCATCTTATATTAAATAATGCACTAAAAATTTGGTGTGACATTATTAGAGCTACATATTTAACAGCTAATCTAATTTTCATGCTCATACAAAATATGTGAAAATTGATTTTCATTTTGTTTGAGAATGTGTGGGAGCTAAACATCTATCCGTCTCTTATATTTTTGCAGAAGATCATATTGTTGATATCTTTACTGAACCATTATTCAAACAATGTTTCAACAAGCTAGCAATCAAACTCAATATCAAAGATTTCCCATTGAGTTTATTGGTGTAGGGGGGGGGGGGGGGAGGTAAATGAGATTCATTTAATATAATTGGAATGACCAGATCAGGTCATCAAATCAAATCAAATCAAATAAGGTATTATTAGAATAATTCTGTTATAATTATTAGAATACTTCTATTATAATAATTTTATTAATTGACTAAGTACTTTTATACCTTATATATGTAGGGATATCTATGTGAAAAAAATAATACACGCAGCGGAAAATAGGATCCCTTCTAATGATCCATGCGAAAAATTCATACAAAGTTCTATCTAAGTGCTATACCTTTGATTCGTGCCCTTAGCGTATTTCGCTAGTCCTTGCTTTGTCAAATCTCTACACAATTAGAATGACTGTGCCTCTAATAGTATCCACATGAACGCGATCTCGATCTTGGAGATGAACTACTTTAGTTGAGCTAGCAACTTGGGATGGTTCACAAGATAAGAGGACCAAAAAAATAAATTGTGTGTTTCAGCCAAGAAGAAGGAGAGGAGGAAGAAGATGTTCAAAACTAATTCATCCTCATGAATTCATGCCTTTTGGATTTTTGCCTCTTGGTATTCTATTTGATTAATGCACATTTATCTCAATAAATATCAAAACCTCTTGGTCTTTTTTTTTGGCTCTTCATCTTCTATTCATTTTATGAATAGAATATCTCTTGGTCTTCCTCTCTAATAATATTTTATCAAACATAATAATGAACATTATCTATTATTAAGTGATTGAGTCTAATCTAAATAAGTATAACATAGATTAAACTCAATCACATAATCCAATTTGATTCATTTGAGTCTAATTCAATTAATCCAATTTCATATATATTTTAGTCAAACTAAATTTTACTTATCTCTGAAACATTGTGGTCTTTGTGTGTGACCTATGAGGTTCTCATAACATTGATTATGTATCTAAATCTCATTAGACACATAAACAATGAGCGACATCTAATAATGCATCATTGCTACCCAAGTGCCTAGAAAATTGAGATCCAACCTAACCTTTTTCCATGTCTATTATAATGTATGACTTTGTCTTTCTATTCTCAATATCTAGATTTATTAATAAGGCATAGGCCGTGCCATTCTCTTATCAATCTTTGTGTTTTTTGATCCCCAAGTAGACTCACTCAAGTAAATAATCTCAATATCTTATATTGACTCATTTGAGCATGACCATGCATTTTAGTAGTCCTACTCGATTAAGGGGCTCACACATATCACTCCCATCATATGGGAGAGATAGATTCTATCTACACTACTCATATCTCTTCGCATAATTTGTTACATACTAGTAATCGACTTTATAGTCCACACTATTGTTAGTGATATGAGAGAAGTGTCCTAAGGCAATCGTCTTATGATTGAAATCATTTATTTTAATAAACGAATATTCACTATTTGAGTATATATGTTTGTGTATTTGATTGAGATCTTAAACTCATTTACTGAATATCCGTAATACAATTCATAGCATGAGAGAATTTGTGATGAATTCACAACTAGTGATTATCTCTACATGTGCAATTGTGAAGTATTGAAATTGTCCCTAGTCGATGAATTGATAAATACGGAGACTATCAATTCTATTAAGACTAGCATGAGTTATTCTTTGATCAGCTGATTCTCACTGGCTGGTGACATTGAGATGTCCGGAGATAAACATGAATGCTAGTTAAGGGAACTAGTTCATTGGAGTGACTGGCTGTAAAACTTCATATGGTAGTTTACATATAGATATGTCAGTGAAGTTCTTACTGCAGCTTAAGTGCGATGTTACTTTGACTTGTGGTGTTCAAGTCATCTTGGTCATGGAGACTTATACTTTGACATCTTAAGCAAGCATCTCCAAGGAGGTGTGGACCTAGGATGATTGGGTATAAGCCGAAGTGCCCGAAGATGTTTGAACAGCCTACAAAGGATTCACCACTCCTTGCGAGGAGATGTATACCTGAGGCCTATCATCGGATTGTTACTCGAAGCTTCTGGCCAGAGCATGACATGTTCAGAGTATGAATCTCTTAAATACATGAGAGTAATTAGAATCCGCAGGACGAGAAAACGTTACTTGGGCTAGGTGTGACGTAGTCAGCCTAGTGGGGACTGACACACATAGACCATGTCCTGAACCAAGTGGGTATAAGATGGTGAAGGGAATGGGGCACGATTCATTATAGCTGCTAAAGGGTTTCAGAATTGTTTCTGAGGTTAACCGTTGATCTTTCGATTAATTGGGGATCATGATGTACTACTAGGTGCCACTCATCATTGTTCTATAATTAATTGATTAATTATAGACGATCAACATAAATCGAAAGCATATTTAGTCACACGCACTATGAGTAATCCGAGGGATTTAAAATGAGATGAAAATCGGATTTTCCAATCAAGAGAGATTAAGTTTGGTTGAGCCAAACGATAAGTCAAATCTGAATTTTTCAGACACGCATCGGAAGCGTAAAATGACTAAGTCTTTTGAAGACTTAATAGATGAATTAAATAAGTTTAATTCATTGGGGCTTGGCTTGGATGGGCCGGCCAAAGAGGGCCTCCATCCTCTTTGCTTGGCCGACCACAACAAAGGGAGAGAACCAAGTTTTTGGTTCAATTTATTAGATAAACCAAGTGTGGTTTGTTTTATAAAATTATGGATGATATAAATTTTTATATAATAAACCAAGGTTTGGTTTATTTTCATGGAAATTAAAATGAACCATGGATTGATTTATTTTATAAAATCAATCATGGATTGATTTACCATGATAAGGAAATTTATTCCATAGGAGAGAAGATTTTTATCATGAATTAAAATATGATTTTAACCATGATATAAAATCAAACTTGGCATGATGGAATAAGTTATTCTATATTTTAGAGGCTTGATGGTTGAGAGGCCACTATATAAAGGACCCAAGGCAAGGCTTGGGTGTGAAAAAAATCATAGAGATAAAGGCATATGCTCTCTCCCTCTCTTTCTCTCCTTCTCTTCTCCCCTTCTTGCCGTGCGCCAACCAGCCCCAAGAAGGAGCACCAGCCGACCATCCTTTTGTGGTTAGTCTTTTGACTTCTCTCTTGGGTTTT
Source organism: Boesenbergia rotunda (assembly GCA_024364735.1). NCBI lineage: Eukaryota > Viridiplantae > Streptophyta > Magnoliopsida > Zingiberales > Zingiberaceae > Boesenbergia > Boesenbergia rotunda. The sequence goes on from JAGFNQ010003120.1 coordinate 229,134, forward strand.
CTCGTCGCGTTCTCGGAGAATCTAGTAGTTCTCGAGAACACGAAACTCGTGGCTTTGCGAAGTTATCTCGAAGATACTCGGCGTAGATGCGAATAGAAGCGGAGCTTCCAAGGGACGCTTACGGTTGGATCTCGTCCCTTCCTTCCAGTTACGTGAGGTAATATGTAAATTAGTTTACGTTTTTGCAAAAATTTTAAATATATGATCATGTCTACACAAGATAAAATTGCATGTTTAGATGTGTGGTTAAATGATTTAGAGAAATTATTTATGCTAAACCTTCCGCTGCACGTAATTAATTTTAAAATTACGAACCCGCATCCATGTCAACATGCACCCAGACCCAACAACTATTACGAGTGACGTTTAATGATACCAATGCATACAACTCCTTATGTTAGGAACCGTAGTGACTTAAGGTCTAAGGACTATTCATAGCAATAGTCACTATGAGAAAATTTATGACACTCATATAATGATCTATGAAACATTCTCATGGCAGACCATTCAAGTACATATTCTCTAATATGTACCCATGTGCCAACTTGATATTCCATATCCATGACATTTGAGATCAAGTCATCAATTGACCTACTTGCTAATCTCAACACATTAATATTGTCCTTGAATATTAATGCTTGACTAGAAATAGTTAAGAGTAGTGTTCCCTTTCTCGGGGAACGCGTCCTCACCTACTCCACCTTGGAGAAGTTACCCTTTGCCAACTGGGACCTCCAGTTGGATTTTTGCTCAAGCTCTGAGACTCCCAGATCTTGAGACGTCTGATCCTCGACCCATCTCTACTTCTGTTCGTAGTCCTCGCTCGGCTAAGTCTTTTGCCCGATCCTCGACTAGGACTTCGTGCCTAATTCCTCGAACCAGGACTTCGTGCTCAGTCCCCTGGACCAAGTCTTCTTGCCCAGCTTCACTCACCAGGACTTCATCACCTAGCTTCACTCACTAGGATTTCTTCCACCTAGCTTCACTCACTAGAGCCCAGCTTCACTCACTAGGGTTTCGTCCACCTAGCTTCACAAACTAGGAACCAACTTCATTCACCATGATTTCTTCCACCTAGCTTCACTCACTAGGACCCAGCTTCACTCACCAGGATTTCTTTGCTAGTCATCTTAATCCTGACTAGACTTTTTTCTTCCAACCTTCAGGTAAGTATACTCTCTTTCTACCAAACCTCAAGTCCAGTTTGGTTTAATCCCTTGGTCAACTGACCAACCCTGGGTTCTATTCTTCTGCCAAATATCAGATCCTATTTGGCTGAACCTTTGTCAAACTGATCAAACCTGGGTTTACCCTACCAAATATCAAGCCATGTTTGACTTAACCCTTGATCACTTTAACTAGACCTTAGTATATTGTCTCTGTCAAACATCAGGTCATGGTTGGCTAACCCTTTGTCAAACTGATCAAACCTGGGTTTACCCTATCAAACATCAAGTCCTGTTTGGCTGAACCCTTGATCACTTTAACCAGACCATGGTATATGTTCACTGCCAAACATCAGCTCCTATTTGGCAAACCCTTTGTCAAACTAATCAAACCTGGGTTTACCCTACCAAAAATCAGGTCCTGTTTGGCTTAGCCCTTGATCACTTTGAACAAACTATGATATATTGTCAAATATCAAAACACTAGAGGTTGGCTGTTCATGAATGATGCTCTTTGCACCAACATTGCATATCCACTAGTAGAGCATCTATCCTTAGGAGAGCTTGCCCAATCCGCATCACTATATCCATGTAGATTTTGAGATGATTGTCGATATAGAAGAAGACCATATAGAAATAGTACCTTTGAGATAGCGAATTATTCTTTTCACACCTTCTCAATTTTGTTCAGTGGGAGCATGCATGAATTGACAAGCATGATTTATCGCAAAAGTAATATCAGGTCGTGTGATAATGACATATTGTAATGCTTCAACAGTACTTCAATAAATCTGAGGATCAGACATAGCAGAAGAAGATACAAAGAGGATAGTAATAGAAATTGGTGTAGAGTCTAGACATATTCCATCCATTTTAGCTCTTTGAAGAGGCTAAGTAATGTATTTACTCTGAGAGAGAAGACAACTTTCATCATGTGGGATAAATTCAATACCAAGAAAAAAAATAAGCATTACCAAAATCTCAAATAAGAAAATCTTGATTAAGAAGACTTAATAGAGGTGTGATGCCCTTTTGATAGTTGCTGGTTATTAAAATATCATACACATAAATAAGGAAAAATATCATAGATCCATTATTATATTTGTAGAATAGAGAGAAGTATATTTTTGATCCAAAACATCCTTGAGTTTGTAGCCAATTGGATAATTGATGTAACCATGCACGAGGAGCTTATCTAAGGCCATATAAGGATTTCTTAAGTTGGCAAACAAGAGATGAAAATTGTGGATGAATGAACCTAGCCATAAATATAGTTTTCTCAAGATGACCATTAAGGAATGCATTAGAAACATCTAATTGTTTTATAGGCCAATTAGAACTTATAGCTATCGATAATAATAATATGATGTATGTAATTTTGATGACTGGGCTGAAAGTGTCATTGAAGTCAATACCTGGTTGTTGACTAAATCCTTTAGTTACAAGTCGAGCTTTGTACCTTTCAAGAGAACCATCAGTTCGATCCTTAAGACAAAATACTCATTTTAACCCCACAATATTCATAGAGGAAGTGCGTAGAACTAGGCTCTATGTACCATTGTGAAGAAATGCATCAAATTTTGTAGTCATTGCACTATATAAATTCAGATCCTTATTTTCTTGTGAAAAATAAGTTGGTTCAATAGATTTTGAAGAGATCACTAGAGCTTCTTGAAGAGAATATTGGGTTGTCATTGGTGAACAATGTGCATAGATGTCACTTAAGGGAAGCATGAGACAAGAAATATTATCATCTTAATAACTTGTTGATGGCAATGAGGAAGTAAGTTGATATGGTGATTTTGATGATGAACTTGTATTATCTAAGGATTAAGAGCTAGAAAGTATATTATCTTCGATTGATGAGGCTTTTGAGATTAGAATAGCAACTTGAGGTAATTCCGATGGTATAGAGGAGTTACCTAAAAGATCCAGAGTAGGACCTAATATGCCATCACTTCTGACAATGTTAGGCAGAATTCAAGAAGGTGTCATTGTATCTAGAGGAGAGATTAAAAAAACTATTGAAAAAGGAAATACAAACTCATTAAAAGTAATATGTCATGAAATATATATTTGTCATGTTGGTATGTACAAACATTGATACCCATGGTATTGTTGGGACCGGGTCCATGTTGACATGGATACAGGTTCATAATTTTAAAATTTAATTACGTGCAGCGTAAGGTTTAGCATAAATAATTTCTCAAATTATTTTAACCACGTATCTAGCATGTAACCTTATGTTGTGGAGACATGATCATACATTTAAAATTTTTGCAGAAAGTAAACTAATTTACTTAATACCTCGCGTAACTCGTAGAATGGGACGAGATCCAACCGTAGCGTCCCTTGGAAGCTCCGCTTCTATTCGCGTCCACGCCGAGTTTTCTTTGGGATGACTTCGCAAAGCCATGAGTTTCGTGCCGACAATGCCGACAAGAACTACTAGATTCTCCAAATGCACGACAAGAATACCAAGAGAGAGATGAAAAACTAACCACCAAACGAAGAACGGAATCAAGATTCCGGGAGGAAGGAAGGAGTCACGCCCGCTTCTTCTTCTTCTTTGGCTTCTTCTTGGTGGTGGAAGCTCACGACAAAGGGGGAGGGCTCTAGGGCCAGCGACACTAGAAGAGGGAGAGGGAGAGAAGGAGAGGGAGAGAGGCTAGGCAAGAATCCTTGATCTCTTGGATTAATTTCCAAGCCTTGCCTTGGTACCTTTATATAGTAGCCTCTTAATCGCCAAGTCTCCTCTTAACGGAATAAATTTTTCATAAGAAATTTATCTTATAAATTTTTCTATGAATTATTCCGTTATGCTAAGCTTTTATTATAACTTAATTTATAATAAAAACAACCATGTCTCCCCTTTTATTATGGAAAGAAATTTCTTTATATAAATTTCTTTATTATGGTAAATCAATCCATTATTGATTTTATAAAATAAAATAAACCAATCCAAAGCTTTTTTTAATTTCCATGAAAAATAAATCTCTTTATATAAATTTCTTTATATAAATTTCTTAATCCATAATTTTATAAAACAAACCGCGCTCGGTTTATTTTATAATTTGAACCAAACAATTTGGTTCTCCCCTTTTGATGTGGCCAGCCAAACAAAGAGAGTGGGGACCCTCTTTGGCCGGCCAAACCCAAGCCGAAACCTTACGAATTGAACTCGTTTAATTCGTCCAATAAGTCTTCAAAAGACTTAGCCATTTTATACTTCCGATGCGTCTCTGAAAATTCAGATTCGACTTATCTCTCTTGATCGGAAAATTTAATTTTCAACTCGTTTTAAATCCCTCGGATTACTCGTAGTGCGTGTAACTAAATAGGCTTTCGATTTATATTGGCCGTCTATAATTAACTAATTATAGAACGATCATGAGTGGCACCTAGTAGTACATCATGATCCCCAATTAATCGAAAGATCAACGGTTGACCTCAGAAATAATTCTGAAACCCTTCAGCAGCTTTAATGAATCGTGCCTCATTCCCTTCACCATCTTATACCCACTTGGTTCAGGACACGGTCTATGTGTGTCAGACCCCACTAGGCTGACTACGTCACACCTAGCCCAAGTAGTGTCTTTCTCGTCCAATGGATTCTAATTACTCTCATATTTCTGAGAGATTCATACTCGGAATATGTGATGCTCTAGCTAGAGGCTTCGAGTAACAATCCGACGATAGGCCTTGGGTATACATCTCCTCGCAAGGAGTGGTGAATCCTTTGTAGGCTGTTCAAACATCTTCGGGCACTTCGGCTTATACCCAATCATCCTGGGTCCACACCTCCTTGGAGATGCTTGCTTAAGATGTCAAAGTATAAGTCTTCATGACCAAGATGACTTGAACACCACAAGTCAAAGGAACATCGCACTTAAGCTGCAGTAAGAACTTCATTGACATATCTATATGTAGATCACCATATGAAGTTTTACAGCTAGTCACTCCAATGAACTAGTTCCCTTAACTAGCATTCATGTTTATCTCCGGACATCCCAATGTCACCAGCCAGTGAGAATCAGCTGATTAGAGAATAACCCATGCTAGTCTCCACAGAATTGATAGTGTCCGTTTTTATCAATTCATCGACTAGGGATAATTTCAATACTTCACAATTGCACATGTAGAGATAATCACTAGTTGTGAATTCATCACAAACTCTCTCATGCTGTGAATTGTATTGCGGACATTCAGTAAATGAGTTTAAGATCTCAATCAAATACACGAACATGTATACTCAAATAGTGAATATTCATTTATTAAAGTAAATGATTACAATCATAAGGCGATTGGCTTAGGACACTTCTCTCATATTACTAACAAACTCCCACTTGGCCTAATCCCAATCGCTACGGTATCCAATACCACAGGCTCTAACATGACCCTCAAACTTGCTTTGAGGCAAGGCCTTAGTTAAAGAATCTGCTAAATTCCTTTCAGTGGGAATTTTCTCAATTTGTATATCATTCCTACTTATAATCTCTCTGATCAGATGATAGCGGCGAAGCACATGTTTGGATCGCTAATGAGACCTTGGTTCCTTTGCTTGTGCAATATCTCCATTGTTGTCGCAGTAAACCGGCACTGCTTCATCAATGGTTGGAACCACACCAAGTTCTGAGACAAACTTCTTGATCCAGACTGCATCTTTTGCTGCTTCCGAAGCCGCAGTATATTCCGCTTCCGTGGTAGAATCCGCTACAGTGTCTTGCTTGGAACTCTTCCAACTTATTGCGCCTCCATTCAAAGTAAATACATATCCAGACTGAGATTTGGAGTCATCCTTATCTGTCTGGAAACTGGCATCTGTATACCCACGTATTACCATATCTCCTTCTCCATATATTAGGAACACATCCTTAGTTCTTCTTAAGTACTTAAGGATTGTCTTGACAGCCGCCCAATGATCCATTCCTGGATCAGATTGGTATCTGCTCGTGACGCTCAGAGCATACGATAGATCGGGCCTAGTACATAACATAGCATACATGATAGATCCTATCGCGGATGCATAAGGAATCTTAATCATGCAAATCCTTTCGTCTTCTGTGCGCGGACACATAGACTTTGAAAGGTTGATCCCATGCCTGATGGGAAGGTAACCTTTCTTGGATTCCGACATGCTAAACCTTTTTAGCACTCGATCTATATTTGTAGACTGCGAAAGACCAAGCAACCGTTTTGATCTATCTCTATAGATTCTAATCCCAAGGATATAGGTTGCTTCTCCCAGGTCTTTCATGAAGAAAGTTTTGGACAACCAAATTTTAACCGACTGCAAGACTAATATATTAGTTCTTATAAGCAATATGTCATCGACATATAGTACTAGGAATACGACTGCACTCCCACTAACCTTCTTGTACACACAAGGTTCATCAGGATTTTGTGAGAAATCAAACTCTTTGATTGTCTCATCAAATGGATGTTCCAGCTCCTGGATGCTTGCTTCAGTCCATATATGGATCGTCGAAGCTTGCATATTTTGGTTTTATCAACCAATATGAATCCTTCGGGTTGTATCATGTATACATCCTCAAGCAGGTTTCCATTAAGGAAAGCTGTTTTCACATCCATTTGCCATATCTCATAATCATAATGAGCTGCTATGGCCAGGAGCATCCGAATGGATTTAAGCATAGCTACTGGCGAATAGGTTTCGTCATAATCAATTCCTTGTTTCTGACGATATCCTTTTGCCACTAATCTAGTCTTAAAGGTAACAACATTACCTTCCATGTCGGTTTTCTTCTTGAAAACCCACTTGCACCCTATGGGCTTAATCCCTTCAGGTGGGTTAACCAAGTCCCATACTTGATTTTCGTACATGGAATCCATTTCCGACTTCATGGCTTCAAGCCATTTGTCCCTTTCTAAACTTTTCAGAACATCTTCATAACTGATAGGTTCAATAAATGAGTTTAATTCGCAAGGAGACGGCTTGGTTTGACCGGCCAAAGAGGGTCCCCACCCTCTTTGGTTTGGCCGGCCACAATGAGGAGGGAAACCAAATTATTTGGTTTAAATTATAAAATAAATGAAACGCGATTTGTTTTATAAAATTATGGATAAAGAAATTTATATAAAGAGATTTATTTTCATGGAAAATAAAATAAACCTTGGATTGATTTATTTTATTTTATAAAATCAATTATGAATTGATTTTTCCATGATAAGAAAAATTTATATAATAAATTTCTTGTGAAAATTTATTCCATAATAAAAGGGGGAGATGTGTTTATTTTTATAATAAATAAAGTTATAATAAAAACTTGGCATAACAGAATAATTCATAGAAAAATTTATAAGATAAATTTCTTATGAAAAATTTATTCCGTTAAAAGGAGACTTGGCGATAAAGAGACTACTATATAAAGGTGCAAAGACAAGGCTTAGAAATTAATTCAAGTGATCAAGGATTCTTGCCTAGCCTCCTTTCCTCTCCTTCTCTCCCTCTCCCACCTCAAGTGGGTGTCGACCCTAGAGGTTCTCCCTAGGGTTGCCGTGAGCCATCTCCACCAAGAAGGTGCCGAAGAAGAAGAAGAAGCGGATCGCGACTTCTTCCTTCCTCCTGGAATCTTGATTCCGTTTTTCCGTTTGGTGGTTAGTTTTCATCTCTCTCTCTTGATATTCTTGTCGTGCCTTTGGAGAATCTAGTAGTTCTTGTCGGCACGAAACTCGTGGCTTTGCGAAGTCATCCCGAAGAGAACTCGGCGTGGACGCGAATAGAGGCGAAGCTTCCAAGGGACGCTACGGTTGGATCTCGCCCCTTTCTACGAGTTACGCGAGGTATTAAGTAAATTAGTTTACTTTCTGCAAAATTTTAATTTATGATCATGTCTACACAATATAAAGTTGCATGCTAGATACGTCGTTAAAATAATTTGAGAAATTATTTATGCAAAATCTTCCGCTGCACGTAATTAAATTTTAAAATTACAAACCCGTATCCATGTCAACATGCACCCGGTCCCAACAAACAGCAGCAATCTTTGCTCCATTTCTAACTCGCAAATTCGCTTCTCCCTTAACGAGTCTTCATCTATTCCTTAGCCCCTGTATGTCATTACATATATGTGAGCTACACCCAGTATCAAGTACCCAGGTGGTTGAGGAAACAGAGTGACATTCAATAACGAAGATACCTGAAGAGGATGGGGCATCGGATGCCTTCTTCTTCAAGGACTCAAGATAAACCTTACAGTTTCTTCGCCAGTGACCCTCCTTGCCACAGTGATGGCAAGTGCCTTTTGGGGTCTTTTCAGTCTTTTTGGCCTTTTTCTTCTTTCCTTTATTATGTTCTTTGGCCTTCCTCTTAGAACCTTTCTTTGAGGAACCAACTAACAGTACCGTCTTCTGATCTTGCTTCATAGAAGGCTCTATAGTCTTCAGCAGGTTGAGCAACTCAGGAATGGTAGTCTCCAGCTTGTTCATCCGATGTTCATCACAAATTGTGAATAACTTTTGGGCAAACAATGCAGAATTAAGTCAATACTTAGTTCATGATCCATTACAAAATTGAGTGTGCCCAGTCGTTCAATGTACCCCAACATGTTCAACACAAACTGTGAGACAGAAGTGCCTTCCTGCATCTTAGAGGTGAAGAGGAGTCTGGAGACCTCGAACTTTCGGATCTCGCCTGTTCGTCAAATAACTCATGAAGATGGAAGATGATGGTATATGCATCCATATGCTCATGCTGCTTTTGCAGCTCAGGTACCATAGAGGCTAGCATGATGCAACTCGCAAGTTCAGAATCGGTCACATGTTTCTGATAGGCCTCTAACTGGTCTAGAGTTGCATTTTCTGGAGGACGGTTGGGAAGTTGATCTTTAAGGACATAAGCAAGCTTCTCTGCCTTGAGGACTATCCTCAGGTTTCGAAGCCAGTCTATGAAGTTTGGCCCAGTTAGTTTATTGGTGTCCAAAATGGAACACAAATTCAGAGAAAATATGATCGAGTGATTATCCTAGAAATACAAATTGAGCTTATGTGAGAAGAATGATAAAGAATGCATCAACATACATTAATTAAATCCTATTTTTTTTTGAATTGAATAACCCTTTTTATTAATTCGGGAGATCGTAGGAACATCTCTAAATAGGTTGATATCCAACCATAGATAAGAACAACCATGGCTGTGGCCATCAAGTTATTCTTGGCTATGAAGGTAGGTAATTATACCGATTACATATCACATATATGTAACTATCACTTTATGCTATCAACTAATTGAATGTTTGCATAAATCATTGGGTTGTTAACTCATTAACAAGTATGCAACAATATACATAGCACCCACCTGCACCTCTCTTTACATTGACCTTGGCTGTGGCACAACAAATCGATGCTCCAAGCTTAAGGCTGACCCATTAATCAAGAAATAGTTTTAATATGGTTGGAGCTCATTCAACCGTTTAGTCAGGCTTGGATGTGTCCAACAACCAAAACTAAGGATTGACCTCTGACTCCAACTATATTAATCATAAACTAATTCCATGGTTTGAACATGTTGAGGTTCAAGCCGGGTATGGATGTGTCCATCAACCCAAACGAGAAACAAAACTTCGGTTCTAACCATATTAATGGAAGGTGTTGGCCTTAATATTTTG